>APFE030930800.1:0-14708 GCA_000404065.3 Pinus taeda
ATGCTCTTCGGCCATTAAAAGCACAACCATCCAGTTCAGATACAAACATTCCAACAATCTTTGATTACAGAAGTTCTTAATATTTACAGCACAAGTCTCAAATGAGAGATCAACCAAACAACCCACCAACCCATATTACATTGTTCAGGGCTGTATTTATAGGCAAGATATCTACAAAAATAGATCTGATAGAAGATCTGAGGAAATAAATGCAGTTAACCTAACTTCTCTTGCAAGTAATTTAAAAATATCTATCTAATGCTGCGCTGGGGGCAGCTGCTTCAAAAAATGACGCTATCTGCCCTTTGCTATTATGCACTGGCCATTCACCATAACTGCACATTGGTCTGTTCCACTGCTCTTGAGTGGCTTTAATGTGCATTCATTGTGACCTGAGAGCCTTAGGTGGCTTCACCGATTTCTTATTGTCGATCTGATACTCTTTGCCGCTTCACTGATACTCTTTAATTGAATCTGGGCTTCCACTTTCCTCTGATATGCTTGAAATTGTCAAATTGCCCCTTTTCTGCCCTTTCAAGGCAAAAATAACTGCTGTAAAATGAGGCTTTCCATTTTGGCCTATTTTTCTTAGCGATGCGCAATTAGTGCTTAGCACTAATCGCGCATTGAAAACTGCCTCAGATTTTGATTTCGGGCTTCCTAAGCATCGATTTGCACTTTGCGTGCTTTTCTTTTGGTGAATGACGTTAGCATGATGTCAACGGTACGACAGATGACATTAGGGGAGGGGATAAGTATATAGGGGAGTTGTTTAACATAGTTTTAGTAGGGGAAGGGGAGATAGATAGGGAGTTACATAATAAAGTTAGCAATTAATATGACTTGGTGAAATGGAAATGTAAGGTAAGGGATGCTAAGTTCAAGATCTGGAACTTAGATATGTGATTTGAATAGGATATGGAGAAATGATTTTACACAAGAAATGTGGCTTCTTTTCATTGAGGAAAGTCAAAACTTAATTTGACATTTCACACAAATGACCTGAAAGTAGGACTTGTTGGGCAGATCCCAAGGTCCTCAAGGGGATGTTAGTAAGTGATTTGGGAAGTAAGAAGAAGGGGGAGTTAGAGATGCCTTGCTTGTTGTACCATCAAGTCACTTCTTGGTGCCAGTTCCATAAATGAGATGAGTCCTTCTTGACAAGACCACAAGTGATTACCAATCTGCTTCTGCAACCTCGAACTACCTACCCAGCCTAATACACCTAACATTTTTTATTCTTTTGGTTTGGGTGCGCTTGAACTAGCCAACCCAACTTTTCAACTTTTTCTTTTTTTACTGTCCTCCTAACTACATCTATACTTATTTCATCCAGGGGCTCAGATTAAGCTATTGAGCGCCCTTGCTTCTCTACCTATCTAAGAATCTACCAAGATTAAGTTGTTTCGACAGATAATGATTCTCTATATTCTACAACAGGAAATTGAAACCTAGGGAGACCAAGATTAAGCTGTTTGGACCTCCCTTTAACTGAAAATTCTTCAAAAATGGAATAACTCATCAAAATTGGAATATAGTAGAGGCAGTTAGACTAGCACACTCTCATGGACACTTCTTTGGCCTGAGTATCAAATATGGAACATTGCAGCTTGCAGAGTATGACATATTTGGCATGTAAAAATGTTAATCATGAAAGATGAACACCTGCTATGAGCAGGAGGCTAACAGTGGCTCCATTTGGGGATGGCTTTTCCTTGGGAAAAGTCAACAACAGCAGGTCAGAATGCCTTAATCTTTAGTTGTTTTATGTACTCTGAAAACTTCCCTTTGCTGGCTGCTTTATTTATGAACATGACAGCAGACTTGAAGAGGTTAGGGCCTTCACTTCAGGCTTCAACTACAGCAAGCTTGCTATCCAAACAGAAAACTAAAATCCTACCTACCTACTCTAATCACCACTTACTTTGCTATTAGGTGAAATGAAATAACCAATGTAGCCACTTAAGTATTATAAGCATGAATGAGCTTTGCTGCCTGTTCTTGCTGGCGAAAAAAACTAAGATCTTGCAATCTGATATGGCTTTGTTAATCTTTGAGAAGATCAGAAAACTGCTGACCTTCTTTGCTGAAACAAGAAACTGTACAAAAGGGTCCTGCAGCATATATACATTATTGCTGGACTGATTTGAAGAATTGTACAAAAGTTTGGGATCACTATCATGCCTTGGAAACTGGATATCATCAACATT
Source organism: Pinus taeda (assembly GCA_000404065.3). Taxonomy (NCBI): domain Eukaryota; kingdom Viridiplantae; phylum Streptophyta; class Pinopsida; order Pinales; family Pinaceae; genus Pinus; species Pinus taeda. The sequence continues at coordinate 2,211 of APFE030930800.1, forward strand.
TTGATATTGAGGCACACAGCCTGCTAATGGAGAAGAGCACTTCTTTACTTCATCATACACCTTGTCAGCACATGAATCATATACACCATGAAATGATATTTGTAATTTATTACAAACAGGCTCATATGGTCCTTGACTGATCTGCGCAGGCTGCTCCTCTTCTTCTTTGAAAAACTCAGATCGTTGAACACAAAGAGGCTGGGGATCCACTTGGATCACTTGGTCATGAACAACCACTTTCGAATCTTCCTCAGTTTGATATTCAATGGCTCTTTGGGGCTGCAAAACTAGAGGCAATGTATCTTGAGCAATGATTTGAGCTTCTTCTAGGTGATCAATATCAACACTTGTTGATACTTGCTTATTAACTGCATGATAGTTCTCCTTAATAAATTGAAAAGAATCCACATAGAAAGGTAAAGTTCCCTCGATGAAATCAAAATTTTCTGCGCTTTCCTCCTTTACTTCATAGCTGAGATAGGCACGTTGATTATTGATTTTAGATTGCTGATCCTGAACTGTGCTTTCTGCCAAAATAGGCTCTGACTCCTCTCCAAGGCAGATTTGGTCATTAGGCTTATCATCATCATCATACTCATCGTATTTTGGCAAGCAGTTGAAAGAAGAGAAGCTATTATATTCATATAGTATATCAGGAGACTGCTCCATCATGTATGGCTATACGAATATGTCATCTATTTTGTGGTAGTTTTGTTTATGAATGTCATTACTTTCCTCTTGCAAAACAGATGTGTTCTGGTGCTCTAAACATTCTACTTTCATTGTGATAATTTCCTCTGACTTTTGTAACAAACCATGAAGTTTATCTTCTTACTCTGCTTTGCGCTTTTCTTCCCTAATCTTCAGATTTTCCTCTATGTCCACTGCCATGTCCTGCATTTGTTTCATAGTGGATGGGCTCCTTTCTCTTAAACGAAATTCTATTTCTGGGTCAAAAGCTCTTGGATAATGCAATAGAGCTAAATTAGGGGGAGGTCTAATATTCAAAGGGGCAGAGAATGATAAAATTGATTGAACCGATCGTAAAATTGCTGAACATATTCATTTGGACTTCTTTTTAACTGATTATATTCTTCAATGAGCAAGAGGAAATTAAGTTTGATCATCCATCTATCAAGGAAGAGCTTGGAAAACTACTGAAGATTAGAAATGCTAGCCTCAGACAATGCTTTAAACCAAGTCCTAACTTCGCTTTGCAAAGAAAGGGCAAACAGCTTGATACTAACATCCTCGTCCTCCACTTCAAATATATTAAGATAGTCTTCAAAGGCTTGGATATGCTTTTGCGCAGTAATACCATTCTCTCCATCAAATCTTGGGAGATACTCAGGATGATTTTTGGGTAGAGGATTAAGCACGGGAGGCAAAACAAGAGGCTTATATCTGTCAGGAACTTTACGAGGCACGGGATTATGTACAGGGATTGGCTGAATGGGTTCAATATGAACAAGGATAGAATGTTTGGCTTTGACATTTGTTTCCTCCTTGGCTGTATGATGATTTTCAACAGCATTTAAAGGCTGCTGTTCTAATGTGCAAGGAGGCTTTTCAACAACATTTTCAAAAGGAAAATCATGAAAATCTAATTTAAAATCATTTTTAAAATACAATATACACAACAAAATTTTATGGAAGAGAAAGAACATGACCTCTTGGATAGTAATCCAAGTCAAAAGCCTGATCTGCTCATATATTTCTCTTGGTGTTCATTTCTCTAGTGGAGTTTTTATTATGAGGATTATGTGGAGTCGCCAGGTGGATAGGTAAATTAACTTTGAAGGGCCTGATCTTTGTCCACCACACAAATCAGGACTTAATATGCAATAAGAAACAAAATATTTTTGAGAGATTGTTTTGAGATTTTTTTTTGATTTTTTTGGAATTTTCAAAACAAGTTTAAGATTTATTCGAAAGGCAAACTAATCAAAAAGGGGATTTACAGTGATGCACATATGATGTTCCCCAGTGGAGTCACCATTATGTTATCACTCAGGTTGTTCCCTTTGACTCCTAAGGGAATAAGGCCAAGGTAACCACAAACCAAGGTTTGGACTGCAGGTCCTAGCCTACCAGCAGTCAGAGAGGGCTCTCTCTTTGGGATTTAGCTTTGTTTAAGAAATGATTTTAGGCTAGATATGATGCCCATGAGTTTTGATTTAGATTGATGGGATGGTTGATCTATTCAAGCAGAGTTGGCATGCAAAGTGTAAGAAGTTCAAACCATTGGGCATGGAGTCGATGAATGTGAACTGAAGGGTGTGTTTTCTTTGGTAGAAGAGGGGAATATGGAGCAGGATAGCTACACATGGCACAATGATTTATGCTAGAACAAGGATGAAATGGAGGTCAGGGGATGAGAGGCAATTAAGGATCTCTCATCCAGCCAGAGAGGGAAAGTGGATGAAAGCTGAATAGGGCAATGGAGAATTCCTAGACAACATTCATATGTGAAGGAAACAACTTAAACATGTCTAATTAAAAATGCATATTCATCACTGATTCAGAGGAAAACATAGAAAAGTTACAAGAATTGAGCACAGAGGGCATGAAAACCAGTTCTGATCTATTCCTTTTTCCTACAACTTAGATTATGATATATAGATGATATAGCTACGTATAAATTGATAAACGGAGGGAAGAAAGACTTATTGAACCGTCAGCAAGCACGAGAATTCCATAATATGCTCTTTAGCTATTAAAAGCACAACCATCCAGTTCAGATGCAAACATTCCAACAATCTTTGATTACAGAAGTTCTTAATATTTACAGCACAAGTCTCAAATGAGAGATCAAACAAACAACCCACCAACCCATATTACATTGTTCAGGGCTGTATTTATAGGCAAAATGTCTACAAAAATAGATCTGATAGAAGATCTAAGGAAATAAATGCAGTTAACGTAAATTCTCTTGCAAGTAATGTAAAAATATCTATCTAATGCTGCGCTGGGGGCAGCTGCTTCAAAAAATGAGGATATTTGTCCTTTGTTGTTATGCGCTAGCCATTCACCATAACTGCTCATTGGTCTCTGTTCCATTGCTCTTGAGTGTCTTTAATGTGCATTCACTGTGACCTGAGAGCCTGAGGTGGCTTCACCGCTTTCTTATTGTCGATCTGATACTCTTTGCCGCTTCACTGATACTCTTTAATTGAATCTGGGCTTCCTCTTTCCTCTGATATACTTGAAACTGTCAAATTGCCCCTTCTCTGTCCTTTCAAGGCAAAAATAACTACTGCAAAATGAGGCTTTCCATTTTGGCCTATTTTTCTTAGGGATGCATGATTAGAAAACTGCCTCAGATTTTGATTCCGGGCTTCCTAAGCATCGATTTGCACTTTCCGCGCTTTTCTTTCGGTGGATGACGTCAGCATGATGCCAGCGGTACGGCGGATAACACCAGCAATGGGACCCAGTACGACAGATGATGTTAGCATGGTGACATGGCAGGGTGACGTGGCAGGGTGACGTGGTAGGGTGACGCAGCAGGGTGACGTGGTGCTTACGTCACGTAGGGGGAAGCGGTATCCGGTTTTAGGCGCACCGCTTTTGGGCATAGGTGGTTTGAGAGGAGGGGCTCCGCCACAGCCGGGAGGGCGACGCGTGGTGAGAGTACGATGGGAAAACTGCCCATCTCCTGGATGCTAACCCTCGGCACATCGGGGCAGGAAAAGACCTGCCCACCGTAGATCTTAGGGCGCGGGCAATCGGATGACCGGCAGGACAGGTAAGGCGGCGGAAGGATAGGGATGGGGCCCGCGACGCCTTTATTGATTATTTATTTTCAGCGGCGGGGGGGGGGGGGGGAACTTTAGGAAAGTGGGTTTGTAAGAGGGGAAAAGAGAAAATATGAGATCAGAGGCAGGTTTTTATGCCATGGAAGGAGTCCAAAGGCATTGAAAGACGATTTTTTGAGAAAAAAGGAGGGTTCTTACTAAGTTTCAAGCAAACTTAGTAATTCCCAAGGGATACTTTATGGTTATTTTTCAACCACGGGGAGGGGATAAGTATATAGGGGAGTTGTTTAACATAGTTTTAGTATGGGAAGAGGAGATAGATAAGGAGTTACATAATAAAGTTAGCAATTAATATGACTTGGTGAAATGGAAATGTAAGGGAAGGGATGTTAAGTTCAAGATCTGGAACTTAGATATGTGATTTGAATAGGATATGGAGAAATGATTTTACACAAGAAATGTGGCTTCTTTTCATTGAGGAAAGTCAAAACTTAACTAGACATTTCACACAAATGAGCTGAAAGCAGGACTTGTTGGGCAGATCTCAAGGTCCTCAAGGGGATGTTAGTAAGTTATTTGGGAAGTAAGAAGAAGGGGGAGTTAGAGATGCCTTGCTTGTTGTACCATCAAGTCACTATCTGGTGCCAATGCCATAAATGAGTTGAGTCCTTCTTGACAAGACCACAAGTGATTACCAATCTACTTCTGCAACCTCGAACTACCTACCCAGCCTAATACACCTAACATTTTTTCTTTTTTTGGTTTGGGTGCGCTCGAACTAGCCAACCCAACTTTTCAATTTTTTCTTTTTTTACTATCTTCCTAACTACATCTATACTTATTTCATCCGGTGGCTCAGATTAAGCTATTGAGCGCCCTTGCTTCTCTACCTATCTAAGAATCTGCCAAGATTAAGCTGTTTGGAAAGATAATGATTCTCTATATTCTACAACAGGAAATTGAAACCTAGGGAGACCAAGATTAAGCCGTTTGGACCTCCCTTTAACTGAAAATTCTTCAAAAATGGAATAACTCATCAAAATTGGAATACAGTAGAGGCACTTAGACTAGCACACTCTCATGGACACTTTTTGGCGTGAGTACCAAATATGGAATGTTGCAGCCTGCGGAGTATGACATATTTGGCATGTAAAAATGTCAATCATGAAAGATGAACACCTGCTATGAGCAGGAGGCTAACATGATGCTTCCGCCAGAGATTTTGCTATCCCTGGTGGTCACATCGTGTTCTACTGGTTTCAATATCGTACTACCTCTTGAGCACCTGATACACAATTTAATAATGTCAGCATAGTCTTCTTGATATATATCACCTTTACCCATAATATTTAATGTCTCTATCCATTGTTCTTTCATCCCTTTAATTAGTGTAGTTTTTAACACATTATCAGGCAAAGGCATATTTGCGTAGGGAGACCTTTGGAGGTTATATTGGAAGCGCTCCACATACTCTTCTAACGTTTCACTGGGTCTTGCTACCGCTTGGAATATTTCGTCTTTCAGTTCCCTAGATCTGCAATAGTCTTGATATTTTTTAAGGAAAACAATTTTCATTTGATCCCAATCATTTATGGTTGCCCCACCTTGTCCCATAAACCAACGCAGGGCTGCTCCTTTTAACATAGAGGGAAAAAACTCTAGTTTCTCAGTGTTGGTGGTGTAATCATAACCCCAACATAATACATCAAATTCAAATAGAAATGCATTTGGATCCTCTGATGTGAGTCCATGAAAGGCGGGAATATTTTGTAGAGGGATAGGTTTCATGGGTGCATTGACAACTATGTCAATGATGGGATACTATAATGTAGAGGTTTGGGGTGCTTGCGGATTATTGGCCATTTGATCAAATATATGCCAGTACCCTTCTGGGATTTCTGGAGTTGGAGAGTTATCCCTAGGGTGACTAGAAGGGTTGGAAATGATCTTAACAACACTCCCTCGGTTTGGGATACTAGTTGTTCCTTGCTCAATTAATACCTGAGGAGATCTTGGCTTCTCTATTTCTCTTGTTTCTCCTCCTCCTTCACAAATATTACAAGAATTCCTTTCTTGTGAGAAAATTGGGTGCAGATTTTCAATTTCTTGAAAATTTTGCTCAATTCCTATCGTTTTGTTGTGGACCTCAGTGTAGGCTACAGATGGTGAGCCTGTGGCCCAAAGGGAGACATTAGGTTATCTGGAAGCAACGTTTCGGGGACCTACTGATGGCTGAGATTCAACTTTCTTTAAGATGTCATCTATGAAAGTTGATCGTCCAAGGGTCACAGGTCCCTTAGATTTTTTAGGTTTGGGTAGTAGAATTGGATTGTTTTCGAGTTTTTTCTTCTTAGTCATTCATGCAAACAATTCAAATGTTTATCTCTACCCTAAGTTCTTAACAATTCTGTTGGAAAGCAGGCGGAGGAGCAGACATTTTACGTGCTCTGTATGTAGGTTCTTACCTTCTGTATTTAATACCCAGTTCCCTCTCAACAAAAAAGCATTGAACACCTACTTTAGTTTTCTGTAATTGTGCTAAAAAGTGGGTGGAAGAGCAAGCACTTTACTTGCTCGTTACATAGGTTCTTACCTTCCATTTTCAATACCCAATTCTTCCTCAGCAACAATTATCAGATGTCCACCACTCTTTGTAAATGGCTACACTCTCCCTGGCAACAACGCCAAAATGTTGGCTGATAAAAGGTGCCTTTTAAAACTCCTATTTATCCCACATTAATTATCAACCCGGCCAAGTCCTCTTATTTCAAGAGTCTACACAGTATGTGGATGCTATTAATTCAGAGAGTAATGTTTCCTAAATCGTAGTATAGATATTTTAATACAAGAGTAAATAGATGCATCTAATAAATTCCAATTGCAATTAAAGAAAACTCAATCCTCTAACGAAATCAAATCTTACAAAAATTCAAGTAACAACAGCATAAGTTGAGAGTATAGTAGTGATAACTCATCTCTTCTTAACTAATTTAATCTAATCCAAACTCAATCTTCATTAAATAATCCAAATAGCAATGATATCAATATGAGAGTCCAATAATGATAATTAAACCCTTTACAGTTGATTAAATCAATTCGAAAGTAATTCAATTTGCAATGAAGATAAACAGAATCAAACGACAGTGCTACAAATCATATAAAGTAGAGATATTATGTTAATACAAGAAAAAAATAAACAACGAAGGATATAAAATGACATAAAGCAAGAAAACTTATCAAACCATCACACTTGCGAGAATAAAAAATGTATGAAACAAAGGAAGTAGTTAAATCCACCAGAGGCTGGGCCCTTAGCCGCTAGTGAACACTGCTAAGTTACTTCAGATAATGCGAGGGAACAACAACTTCAATTATGTATTAATCATCGAATGTAAGTAACATTAAAATATAACCATGTTCTCTCAACAACGAGAGTCTGTAATTAAAATTACAATTCCAATAATAACAGAGATTCCCCCCTTTATTCTTAGAAACGTCTCCTTCTATAATTAGAAAGGGTGAAAGATAAATTGGTAAATGTGATCCCTTAGGATCTCTCGATCTTGAGGGATTCACAATAGATTTCTAACTTCAAACATCCTTTCCTTTCTTCGTGCCGATCCTTTTGATTTTCCTTTAGCTTTGTCCGCAATCGCCTTGTTCCTTCCGTTGCTTATTGGTTTTTCCTATTCCTTCATTAGGGAACAATAATTGTCCCTTTTGTTGTTTTCCTGCATAAATAATGGTAAAAGTTAGCTAAATCATAATTGCAAATAATTCCTTCATTGCTTACCATAATTCCTCAATAGGTTAATGCATTAAGATTTAGAAAAGATAAGAATAAAGAAAAAGGATGATGAGATTAATAGTAAACACGTACCCATTTCGTGACTCAACAACAGGGGTGGGTGGGGAGGGAGTTGCGTAATGGTCCCTCCCCACCCACCCTCGCAGCCTAGCCGACCCGGGAATGGCAGGGGTTGATTCCCCTGCAGCTCAGCGAGCCCGAGGGTGGCAGAGGATGATTCCGGAATTGGCCCCTACCACCCCTGGGTCGGCTGGGCTGCGGGTGTGGGCAGGGAGGGAGCTATACGCAGCTCCCTCCCCACGGCCCAATAGGCCCTGGAGTGGTAGGGTCCGATTCATGAAATCGACCCCTGCCACCCCAGGGAAAAACTAGTTCTACAGATGTGGGATTTATTATTAATATCTTCAATGATAAAATCTATAATGGAGAAATACAATCTGCTTGCCTCTCACTAGAAAAGCTTCGGAAAAATATTTTCATCACTTTTATAAGTCAAATCCAACCTTTGCAAGCTCATTAACCCACTGGAAGTAACTTGACCCACCTCTGGCAATTTGCATTACCTTAAATTGGAAACTTACACTACCTCATCCAATTTTCACTACCTTTTGGAAATGAAAACAACCTCTAGGAAATTATTCAGGAAAGTTAAATTGCCTTTAGCAACTTGCTAAAGCCAATCGCACTCCCTCCAAAAAATATCTTTGGAAATTGGTAAGTCGATCTGTGACTTCGATAACTTGTGTTGGAAAACTGGATACTTTCTCTTGGAATTTCAGCCTCCCTATACAAAAATAAATTGACCCCCTTTTGTCTTTTAAAAATTGGAAGCAATTGTGAAGAATTCTGTTTGGAAAAATCTTCCGTTCCTCAATCGTAACTACTGAAACCCTAACGAGTGCCTCCCATGCTATCACTATGCCCTTGCTATCATTGCAAATAATCTCTTGAAGTTCGAATGATCTCCAAAGGCCCCATCGATCTCCTCTTATAATCTCTCATTGACGAATTAATGACCATGATCTAATTCCATTCAATGGCTAAGATCATCTTGACTTCTTCAAATCACTTTACTTGAAGTGTCTAGAGAAAAATCGGTTTGTGTCATTTAATCCCAACTAATTAATCCATTTCCCTAAGTTAGACTTAGGAAAATAGTTAAAATAGGCTAATTAATCTAATTATGACATTGTCACATAGAAATTTTTTCTAGGCATTGAATATAATTAATCTATTTATGTTCCTAGCCTCATAAACACCATTTGAGACTAGAACACCAGTTATTAAGATGAGGGCTTGATTATTAATATCTTCAACAATAAAATATACAATGGAGAAATACAATCTGCTTGCCTCTCACTGGAAAAGCTCCAGAAAAACAATTTCTCCACTTTTTCAAGTCAAATTCAACCCTTGGAAGCTAATTAACTAGCTGGAAGTAGCTCGACCCACCTCTAGAAATTTGCATTTCCTTAAACTGGAAACTTACACTACCTCATCTAATTTGCACTACCTTTTGGAAATGAACACAACCTTCGCGAAATTATTCAGGCAAGTTAGATTTCCTTTAGCAACTCGCTAAAGCCACTTGCACTACCTCCAACAAATATATTTGACAACTGGTAAATCGATCTATGACTCCGATGACTTGTGTTGGAAACCTAGTTACTTGCTTTGGGATTTTTACCCTCCCTCTACATAAATAAATTGATCCACTTTCATCTTTTAAAAATTGGAAGCGATTGTAAAGAATCCTCTATGGAAAAATCTTCCCTTCCTCAATTGCAACTACTGAAACTATAGCGTGTATCTCCCATGCTATCACTATGCCCTTTCTATCACTACAAATCATCTCTTGAATTGTTCGAATGATCTCCAAAGGCCCTATCGATCTCCTCTTATAATCTCTCGTTGACGAATTAATGACCATGAGCTAATTCCATTCAATCGCTAAGGTCATCTTGACTTCTTCAAATCATTTTTCTTGAAGTCTCTAGAGAAAAATCAATTTGTCTCATTTAATCTCGATTAATTAACCCATTTCACTAAGTTAGACTTAGGAAAATAATTAGAATTGGCTAATTAATCTAATTATGACATTGTCACATAGAACATTTTTCTGGGCATTGGAGATAATTAATCCATTTGTGTTGCTAGCCTCATAGGCACCATTTGAGACTAAAACACCTATTCGAGCTAAAAAATTTGAAACTTTTTGTAAGCTTCAATCTCATGAACAAACAACCATCAACTAAGGAAGGTAACTAAGATATCATTCATGTTGTCTTATGTTATGGTAAACACAACCATTTTGGACCCATTCCATGAAATAAGCACAATAGTTGAGACAATGTCACCTCATGGTTGTCATATCAAATAAAAATGACAAACAACGCCCACATACTATTTATAAACAATAATACAAACTATACCACAAACAAATTGTACAAACTCAATATAAAAACACATGCAACAAAGAAACATTCAAAAAAATAATATACTCTCTCTATGTTAATCCTCTAATTTACAAAGAATTAACAAATTTGAAAAATACCATTATCATAAACCCATTTCATGAGATAGTCAAGCCCATATTGGGTTTGAGAACATTTTAACAAACAAGAGAATATACATCATTTCCACATACCAAAATTGAGTTAAGTGATCTATTCAATAATGTAATAACAGACATAAATAAATAAGGTTGTGCAGTTGCCTACAAATTTCTTGCGCATAGCCACCAACATGTAGAACACTATAGCTATCATTGAAAATCCTCACAAGATATTATATAACTTTCAATACCATCTAGATTTTGCACATCAAGCATTTGGTGCAAAAGTATTCATGCGAAGAGGTTGAAAAAGCACTTAATAATGTTTGATGAACTAGCAAACTAAATATTTGTTAAAACCATTGATCCCAAGGATAGTCTTTAGTTGATGGTCAAGTCTCTCAAAGGGAACATCATACTTTTTAGTACATTTACAATAGCAACAAGAGCTTTTAATGGTAGTTGTTTGGATCATCAATGTCTCATTTTTAGGGTAAACAATTGGTAACGCAATCCTTATTATTTTACTATATAACTTGTGCAAAGATTAAACTATCTAAACCTTGGTGTTGAGATTATGTTGGGGGATGGTGGGTCCATCAATCTCTTCAACTTAGTAGTTCTTCATGGATGTAGTAAAAATAAAAAACCTACCACTTCAATTGTTTCAAGTCCTTTGCCAATTGCATATATTGTAGATAAACTAGAATATGATCATTGGTGGAGATGACAGTGTCAAAGACCACTCATCTTCATCAAAAGGATGAATCAATTACTATTATCTCTATATTTATGATTAATGACCTCCTTCATCAAAGTCGTACTTGTAGTTTCACTCAATTTGGACAGAGAATAGTGAGATATCTCTTTGTTCCATGGGATTTTTTATGGTTCAATTTTTTCATCATGTTAATTATAAGAAAGTTTCAGAGGTCCCTAGTTTTAGTGAATTGCAAGACTATTTATAAATCCTTGATTTCAAAATTTAAAAACAATAATAAACTACACCCTTTTTCACAACTATAACTTTTTTATATAATCATAAATATCACACCATATTTTAAAAAATAAATATAAATTAATAATTTTAGTAATAACAATATCTTACCTCTCATCGTTTATAATCCACCAACCATTTTTCAATTTGATGTATTTTTAGCTATTTATATTCTACCAACCATTTTTTATAAATCACTATTAATTTGAGGTATTGTATTCTCGCATATTTAAATACATTTTGCAATCCTAAATCCCTCACATGGTCTGTTAATGCATACCCTCAAGGTCATGTGAAGAGATTTTACTTTTACTTTACGTTTTATCATTTTTATGTCTTATTTTTAATTAAATATGTTGTTATTAAATTTAAATATTTTTATGCATAACTTTAAGGTCATGTGAAGGGATTTTACTTTGATTTGATTTTGTTTTTTTTTTCTTGTTTTTTATCGTTTTTATGTCCCATTTTTAGTCCTCTCACCGTTCTTTAATTGGTTGGTCATGATAGTTTAATGTCCATTTTTAATTGAATATATGGTTATTAAATCTAAAATTTATAAAATTTATACTAACTAATTTTTATGGGATTTTTTTAATTATTTTTTTTAAATTAAAATAAAAATAAAAATAATTATAAAAATTAACCAAGTTCTAAAATATTATTTAAAATCGGAATGCAATTTTAAAGATATTAAGAGAGTGGGTATTTCTTAAACATTATTTTAAAATTGAATTTTATTTTGATATTAGAGAATATAGATTTCACTCCTACTTTGACCATGTTTTTTATACATTTTATGTTAAACATTATTTTAAAATTGAATCTTATTTAATATTAAAAAATATGGATTTTTCAATTTTCCACTTTATTTTGACCATGTGCTTTTTTAATCCATTTTTAATATATCTTTTTTAATTTGGTTATCTATCTTTCTTTTCTTTTAATTTTATTATGACAAAATTATGTCCATATTATTATACTCCTTAATGTTCATTTTCATTAAATATATTTATTTATTCATTATTCAATTTAAAAAACCATAAAATATAAATTTGAATTTCATCATTAAATTTTATTTAAATAAAAAAAAAATTATAAAAATTACACATTTTTTCAAGTGTTAAATCACAATTAAGTTGAGACTAATCTCTATATTATTATAAGAATTACAAGTTAAACTAATATCCATATTATTATAGAAATTACAATTTTCGAAAGCGTTCAATCAAATCAAAACTAATCTTTGTATTAAACAAAAATATTTTTACACCCAATATATAAACTGAACCCATTTTACACCCAATATATAAACTAAACCCAGTTTAGTCCAAGTGAGTTTTAAAATATAAATTGATTTCATTAAATTTGTTTAAATAAA
>APFE030930806.1:0-15562 GCA_000404065.3 Pinus taeda
TTAAGTCAAGGGAAACGAGTAGAAGAATTGGGTTATCATGTTAAGGACCGACTCTTGTATCATTGTGGGAAGCTATGCATTCCACAAAATGAAAGAGTAAAGATAATTCGAAAAGCACACACTTCTCTAATATCAGGTCACTTTAGTGTAAGTAAAACAGTTGCACAGCTACAAAGATTTTGTTATTAGCCGAAAATGAATGAGATAGTTTCTAGATATGTAAGAGGGTGTACCATGTGTTCTAAAAGCAAGCCCAACAATAGAAAACTAGGCTTGTACACTCCATAACTAGTTCCTTCTCATCCTTGGGAAAGTGTTTCCATGGACTTTGTTGGAGGACTGCCTAAATCTAGGAAAGGTCATGACTATTTATATGTTTTTATGGATGGGTTCAGCAAAATGTGTATTTTGATACCTTGTAATAAACAGATTACAACTGAACAAACTACAAAGATATTCTTTCAACATGTATGGGTTCATTTTGGATTATCCACTTCCATTTTATCTGATCGAGATTCCCGATTCGTTGGGAAGTTTTGGTCGAGTCTGTGTGAACTAATGGACACCAAACTAAAGAAAAGCACAACCTTTCTTCATCCATAGACAGATGGACAGAAGTGGTAACCATGACAGTGATCCAGTTGCTTCGAGGCTATTGAAGCAAGCATACGAAACATTGGGATGAACATTTATGTTATGTGAAGCATTCTTACAACTGAGCTAAACATTCTTCTACATAGAGATATCCTTTTGAGACCTATATTGGTTTCACACCAAAGTCTCCCTTGGATTTTGTCTTTGGTAAAGACATAGTAGTTGATGGACATAGTGATGTGGACAAGGAATCCAAGTTCATTGAACAAATCCAAGAGATTCACCAGGTGGTACAAGAACAACTGGAAAAGAACCAAGAAAAGTACAAGATAAGGCATGACAAGGTATGGACCTTTCAAGATACTTGAGAAAATTGGTGAGACTGCTTTTCGTGTTGATTTACCAACTTACATGCACATCTACTCAGTCATTAATGCAAACAACTTGAGACTATTTTGACCTTCATTAATTGAAGATCCCAAAGAGCGGAGCCAATTGCCTTCTATTGATGATCTGTTACCTGAATATCTCAATGAATTGCAAGAATATAATTCTAGACCAGAAGGTGAGGACAACACGAAGGGGAGATGGTGAGTACCTCAGGGTCAGAATCAAGGGTTCAAAGCCAGGCAGTGAAAAATGGATAGAGATTGGACAAGTGAGACAGCTATACACTCACTTAGTCGATGCTTGAAAATCAACTTTTGGTGGTCCAAAATACTTTTCAGTGGGAAGTCTCTGATCCGAATTGGATCCTTAAACATTGTCTAAGTTTTCATGCCTGTTTCAAATTATGTAAAGCTTCAAAGTCTTATGGATATCAAGTTATCAAAAATAACCTCTAAACAATAGCAATTTTCGGTCAGCACAAAACAACGAGGACCCTTAGTCAAGCGCATACACCGTTGGCCCATGGTGACCGTACACTTGCACAAATTGACAAACGGGAGGTCAAATTCAAAAACAGAGGCAGTTTCTAATACACGATTAGTGCTAAATCACTAATCGTGTATCGCAGGGCATCCCCCTTAGTGAAGGAAAGCCTCGAAGCACTCAATGACGAGGAAAGCATAAAACCATAAGGAAATCGTCGATTCCATTAGAAGGCGGGTCCCGCGCTAAAACTGGTAGGATATCGGAATGGCTTCAATTGGTAAGCGGGTTTGATTGAGTCCTGCCCGATTCCATACACTGGGTGACACGTGTCCAGCGGATGAGAGAGAAAAATTGCTCACATCGGACGAGTAAAAGTCATGCTACTTACTTGCCTGATATGGACGGAGACCATAGGATCTCGAGGCTCTAGATCGACGATGGAGAAATGATCCAATGGCTGACCAGATTCGACGAAGAAATAGGATGAGTCATATGATATTTGAGGTCCAACATGACCGATGAATTGGGAGAGGAATTATTTTCACATGCAATCTTGGAGAAATGGAAATAACGACCATTCAAAGAGAACTGAAACTCATTTTGTGAGGAAACAGGTGACCACCTCTCCGTGAAGTGTTACACAACGATGATGGGGGAGAGTAGGGGAATTCAAGCAGACAGAGGAAGGAGATCCAAGAAGCTAGGTAGAGGAAACGAATAGTCAGGAATCGGATTGGCTTTAAGCCACAAACAGATAGAGAGTAAGAGAAAGTGGATAAAGAGAAGCAGAAAGTGAGAGAAGCAAATTGCAGAGAATAGAGAAGCCGAGATGACATGCGGAGCAAAGGCAGCATTGAGAATACAGAGACAGAGAGAGTCTGAGAGTTTGTGAACTCCAGAGAAGGCTTGAGAGGTTCAATCAACTCTTTTGTGTATACCTGTCAGGTATTCAGTACCAAATTAGACTCATACCACTGAGACCAATAGAGATTGAGATTTAGTAAGGGGAGTCTGTGTACTCTAGAGAGTTGGGGAATCCAGGTACAATCCTACTGATCATCATCTGTTAAGTGAGACTCAAATTGAGCTCCTGATTGTAAAAACTCTACTTTCAGACACAATAGAAAGGCCACTACTGAAGGCTGGACCAGGAGACGTAGCCCAGGAGGATTCAATGAACTCCTTATTAAACTTGTTGTATTTATGTGTTTGCTTAATGTGTTTCTCTTACTATTTCAGTGTTTGTGTATTTCGCAATCTTATCAATCGTTGCATAGAATAACATAGGCACACCCCAGCACATGAGTCTATAATACCTTCATTAATTCTCTGAGGTCATTTACGAGTGATTTCAGATCAAGGATTCTCTCACCATGAAAATAAGCCATGTTTATTTTTTTCTTTCTAATATTTATATTAGGGTTTACCATTGTTGGGTTTATAATATTACCCCCTTGGATTTAACATTATTTTCTTCGGTTCATAATAACTTGGGGTTTTAGTATTAATCCTTTAGGTTTATTATTAACTTGGGTTTATAATATCAAACATGGTCATCTTTATGTTTCTCTTGTGCTCGTAATATTAATTCCTTGTGCTTCTTCATCCCTTAGGTTTTTAATATTGATCCGTTCGGTTCATTAATTCCTTAAGTTTATAATATTAAAGAGTTGGGTTTATTAGTTCCTTGGGTCTATAATATTAGTCCTTTTTGTTTAATATTATTCCCGATGCTTCATAATCCCTTGGGATTTTAGTATTAAACCCTTAGGTAATAATAAACAAAAAGGACTAATATTATAAACCCAATGTATACAAACCCTAAAATAACTATTGAAAATACTAAATCCTAACAACAACAACAACAACAACAACAACAACAGTTTATATTATTATAATAACATTAATATAATAATCATAAATACATAAATATATAAAAATATAGTTTCTATTATTTGTATACTTATTAATTATCATAAATAATTGGTCTTTATTGTTATTGTTATAATAATATATTATAATAATATTGATTATACTATAGCTTATAGGGCTTTGGATTGAAAATGAATAAAATTAAATAAATGTGTACAATGTAGAAGTTGATTTTTAAGTTGCAATAATTGTTTAAAATATTTTATTTATTTATTTATATTCCATAAATTCTTATTAAGTCCAATATTTTTCAATCTAGTAATTGCAATTCTTTTTAATTTTGTTGTTCTTTTTTTTTGAACTAATAGTTGTAAATAAATTTTGTGAAAATATTTATGATGAAATTAGTTAAGTTAATGTATATGAGAGTGAAATTGTCATGTTTGCTTTGAGTGACGCTATAGAGAGGGGGAGTGAATGAGTTATTCTTGTTTATTTTTTAATTATGAATTTAAAATAAATACTCAATTTTTATTTGTAAAACTTTTGCATTGCAACTTACAAGTTGTAATTGGTAGAATGATACCTAGTGGCATTGCAAGTATTATTACAATTTGAACTAAGATACTCACTGAGATCACAACCATGGATACAATATTAGAGATATTTAATGAATATAGTTAGATCTTTGGGATATGTATCAATCCATATCATCCTAAAGAGATTTAATGAATATAATTAGATCTTTGGGATATGTATAGAATAAAGATTGTAGCCTTGAATTTTATGATGTGGGTTTTTTATAAATCCCGGATCTATTTTATGAAATGAAATTCTATTAAATTAATGACTATGTTAGCAAGTTAGATTTAAGTCAACAACTTAGTCTTAATGGCCCTTTAGGTCCTTATGGGGCTTTATGTTCATTAACTTGATATTATGAACCACAATGTTATAACTTTACTTATAGTAAAAAATATTTCTTGTGATCCATTTGGCATTGACCTTAATTCCTTATAACTTTACTTATAGTAAAAAATATTTCTTGTGATCCATTTGGCATTGACCTTAATTCCTATTTGTATTGCAGCATGGACTTGATTCCCTTAAATAAAAAATAATAAAACCAATGTAGTATCTTGTGCTGCCACATACAAATTAAAGAAAATTACATATGAAAACCATACTCTCTTCCTGCACATTTACTTAAATGTCCAATAGAGCCTCCTTCACCTCATTTACATATGAGAGTGAAAGGAGAACATGTATGATGATGCATGTGGGATGAATACTTTCTTTTTTCTTTTCTTTAGTTGTTAAAATTCTTTTAACATTCGTGGAAATTTTTCCAAATGAGAATCAAATTTAAACCCAACATTTTTTTCCTAATTTAAATATTGGAATTATTTTGATTTATCTGTAAAAAAAAATAAAATAAAAAAATCATCTTTAATGTAATTCTTAATTTATATCCTCTACATATCAAACTTTAATGCTTTTTTATCTCCAAAAATATAATTTTTTTATTTTCAATACACTCCACCATATTTAAATGTTTTATATAAAAATCTAAAATATTTATAAATATGATTAAATATCAATTAAATTTGTATGAATGATAATTGAAGAAATTATATATATAATTAAAATTACATTTACCATATTTACATATAAAACATTATTGATATTAAATTTACAAAATAATAATTTATTTTATTTTTTAAAATTTATATTTTAAAATTAAAATAAAATTTTATTTATAAGTAAAATAAAAACAAGATAACTATTATACTCAAGCATTTCTAACCATAAGAAACTCCACAATCTCGCTCAAGAAACCATGTATATCGTGTACATGTATCACATTGCAAATGTTATATATAACCATAGTGTACATGTATCAAACTGCAAATATTATATATAACAATGTATATACTGTACACGAATTGCAAAGAACCATGTATATAGTGTACATGAATTGCAAATAAGCAAATTTTGTATGTGCATATATGAAATCAGGTTAAGGAAATGCCAAATGATGCATGAAATTTTCGGAGATTAAAACAAATGGAAACATATATATAAAGATAGTGCAATTATCTATTTTCGTAATCCTTCACCCTCAAAACCACTATATGATATAAGTTGTCCTCACTACATTGTTATCATATGGTATGTACTCAATCTTGGCGGCCATTGTCGACCCCTAAGGTAGCAACGATTTCTGTGTTGCATTGTTATCAAAAGGTATGTACTCAATCTTGGCCGCCATCTTCGACCCCTGAGGTAGCAACGATTTCTGTGTTAAGGGTGGAGGTAGAACGCACTTCATCATCGACCCCTGAGGTAGAACGCATCCCTGCGTTAACGGTGGAGCTAGAATGCACTTCATCGTCGACCTGAGGTAGAACCGATCTCTGTGTTAACGGCCGAGCTAGAAACCACTTGACCGTCGACCCCTGAGGTAGCAACAAGCTCTGTGTTAAGGGCGGAGCTAGAAGCCACTTCATCGTCGACCCCAGAGGTAGCAACGATCTCTGTGTTAAAGGTCGAACTAGAGGTAGCAACGATCTCTGTGTTAAAGGCGGCGCTAGAAGCCACATCCATCTCTGCATTGCCCATAATCCAACGATGGCCTGCATCAATCATGACTAATTCATCGCTCTACCCATTAAATCCAATCGCAAGAAGACCATTCCAATTCCAATATAAATTTATAATGCTATTTTTGCGAAACCTAAAGCAAATCACAGCCCACTCACTCAAAATTTCATCGCAAGAAAGTCATTGTTGCACATCCTTCTCCAACATTCCAAGGACGACTTCTTTTGCAGAATCAGATATGGAACCCCACACACCGCTACCCACATCTACCTCCGTGTTTTGAATTTTCTCATACATCCACATGACAGCCTCTTTCTCAACTTCAAACGGTGTCCTGCCACAGAGAAGTGTAAAAATATAAATGAATTTTATTAATGTTACAAAAGTTTAAATGAATATACAAAAGTTTATTAATGTTATTTGCTCATACATGCTCATGGCATCCTCATTCTCAGCTTCAAACGGTGTCCTGCCACAGATAATATAATATAATACCACTCCCGCACTCCATATATCCACCTCGTACGAGTACCCATTTCCATTTCCGATTAGCATTTCTGGTGCAGAATATCCCAATGTTCCCACCTTTGCTCTGGGTAAAACTCCAACTGTGGCTGTAAAATATCGTTCAAGATCATTTATGACAATGACGAACTTTATATAAATCTAATTGAGATATACCTCCTTTATGGAAATTTCGTCGAGATAGGTTTTAATTTGATTCTTTGAGTGGATTAACGAGCAGCTGAGTGCTTCAACTTTATGCAAGATGCATTGCATGACTTTGCTCGGTCACGACTCATAATCAATGCCAACCGCTATTAAAAATGTATGCCAAGAATGAAATCGAAATTCGGATTAATGTTGTAGAATAATTTTCCAACTTACGTTGAAGTGCTAGGTCGAAGTTTCCAAGTTTGGCAAACCATGACGGGGTTCGCACCGTTTGATATGAAAATGCTGGATGGCTTTATGTCTCTATGCATAATTCTCTCTGAATGGTAGTACCGGAGAGCTTCCACGATGCATTTCATTATTCCAGCGGCTTCTTTCTTCTGGAAGAATACCATTTCTTTCGACTAAGCGCCCATTACATGGTTTCAGCCTTGAAATTATTGACAATTTACAAAGTTAGCACCACGCAATTGCAGGACGGTTATTTCACTGCTTGATCTCTTCCTCAAGTAAATGTTATTTGCGGACAATAACCCTAACCGCGGGATGCAATATATATGTGCGCACCATTCAACCGACCTCATGCTCCGTCAATGCCAATTTATGACCGTTATTTTGCTAAAACGCGTTAACTAGAACTAGCTATATTTTTTTTGATGTAGATATGCAATATTTTGTGCATTTAGATGTAGTTTAATATGAGCATTTATACGGGAGGTTATAAAGGAAATGCTACAAGTCTTTAGCATAGGGAAGAAGAGCATAGATGAAGAGGTGTGATATGTTATCTTGATCTAAATGTTTTCCTGTTTGGAATTATTTACTTTGTAATATAAATTACTGCTTCTACACTTAGAAATGTTGAATAATAAATGAATACCAACTTTACAATAGGTTTATTGGGGCCTCCATAAACTTACATAAAATTTTGAATTTGGCCCTTTGGTCACTCTCTAGTTTGAACAAGGCATACCTTATGTTTCAAGTCATACTAACAAACCACTTAGATTTGCAACCATGAATATGATAGGCTTAATGCCTTGAGTCCAAACATTATGCTATAAGTTCAATCTAACTTTGGAAGCAATTCTCTTGTATGCATTCCCAAAAATTCAAGTGTTTTTTGTTAGTGAATGCCACAAAAGCCTATCTTGTAACACCTAAGAGGTTATTCTATTTGGGCAACAACCTATGAGATACGTCCATATGAGACCACAAGTGTCACAATTAGAATTATGTTTACTTTTATCCACTTTTCATTCATATTCCAAGAAGCTTGGCTTTGCAAAAAATTGCAGTTATACCATAATTGTGTTGGGTCATTACTCCACAACATGCAATCAATATCTACATTTTCATTGACAGTGTTTATCCAACAAGTTGAAGTGAAAAAATTGTAATCACAAACTGATGGATGTATGCAATGTCCCGACTACAAAAAAGAACAAAAAGTGCTCACTTCTATTATACATTTACAAAAGGACGTTTTTAGATTTAGAAATATAACCATCATGTTGTTCATGAATTGGGTGAAGCCATCAAAGTTTTTATTTTGAATGGGTCATTTAAAAAGTGTTCTTGGTAGAAAGGATTTGAGTGCTTTTATAATGTTGAGAATAATATATTTCCCAAATTATTTAAAGGCTAGTGACAAATTTGAGGATTTTAAGGCATGTGAGGAGATTTGAGCAATTTTAAACATGTGTAAATAAGTATATATTTAGTGATTTCAAAGACTCTCCAACTAATGTTAGATACCTTTTAGCCTTTTGGGGCCTCTAGTGATGCTTTTCTATTGTCAGGTCATGTTCAAAAGTTCAAAACAGCATGTATAGTATGGAGTTAAGTTATGTTAGAATGTGGATTGTGGATGGGGTTTATGTAATGTTTTTGTTTGTTTGCAGTATATTAAATATCCTTAATTTTTTTCCTAAATAAATCCATCTCTTTTTGCTCTAAACCAGTGTTAAATGGTGTTATTTCTTGAAAGAATCAGGGCATAATAAAATATTTCCAACTTCCATTTACATTTTCATTAAGTCAAAAATTGTTATTTCTACTCTTTAGTGTTATAAATAATTTTGCAAATTCATTGAATTCTAAGGAACAACATAGGGGATTTTTCATTTGAAAAAATGGGAGCATAGTTTATAGTTTTAAATCCGACCTCAAGGAAGTTGTTTGAAATTATCAATTCTCAATCCTTTATACTTGATCTTAATATTATTTTCCTTCCTTATGTATTAATCAATGTAACTTGGTTTATGATTTCAGAGTAGCCTTAGGGACTCGTGGAGGTGCCTATTGCTAATTTTACTTTCTTTGGCCCCATTGACCTACTTTTTTTCTTATTTGTTGGACATTAATATTATTTATCTTATCTGATGTCAAAGTCCATGAAATATGTGTCTGTTTAAACTTGAAAGAGCGTATTTAGAAATTAAGAGACAACCTAAGTTGGAAAGGCTATATAATCTATAGATTTGGCATAATGTAACTGAGTTCTCTTTACCTTCTAGCTCCAAATGGAATTTTATTTATGAGCTTTTCCCATTTGAATACTAAATTATATCTAGTATGGGATGAAATTCTCAGTCATATCAGTGCCGACAACTTCATAGCCATTTCCCATATGAAGGGAATAATACAATTGACAAGCTTCAAAGAAGGTTTTTGCCTCGTTATCTTTTCTTCTCCAATCCGTATTGGTTTACTGTTCACATATATTTAATTTCATGTAAGATTTTTTTAGGGGAAAATGCTTCTATATGTTAGGTAGTTCACAAGGAAATATATCCCAGATGTATTTTCCACTAGGAATTTTTCATTTGGTGTTGATTTCACTGTCAAACATAGTTTGGACATTAAAATTGTCTTATCTTTATCTTATTTCATGACGTTTGTTTGAGTGATCTTGTCTTTGAAGATCTCTTACCAATTTACATAGACTCGGTCTAATAAATTATGTATAGCATAGTGAATAATATTGTTACATTGATATTAGATATCTTATCTAAGGGTTTTGATTTCATTAGACCTAATTTCGTTAGCAAGAATTTAAAGAAAACTTAGTTATTACCACTGAGCCTTCGTTAGGAATTCAATACTCACTTTGGATGTGTGGTCAATCAGTTATGAAACAATTCTTGATTTCTACATTCTTGTGGTGAATGTTAATGATTGAAATTGTATCACTAATAGACAGTTGATATGTAAATGCACTAGTGTTGTTGTTTAATCTTATTGCTTCATATGATGAATCTTTTGCTGGGCATTTTTTGAAAATTCAAAGAGTCTATTAAAAGATTAACTTTTCCTCTCTGTGATTACCAACAATTATGTATTGATTATATATAATATCTATTGTAAACCTAACAAAAAATATTTATACTCATAAAGAAATAACATAAAAATAAATAGATAACAAAATTGCTTGCAAAAAACGTTACCAACCATTGAACATATATTTACTAAGACTCATGTGGTGGCTACTTCATAAGCATGAAATCTTGCAATGTAGGAGGAAACTATAACAGCCAAAGACATTAACTAATGAAGGGAAGAAAAAGGTAATATCTACATAGTCCACATCCAGGATCTCAAGTTTTATCACATTTGATGTAGGCATGCTCCATATAATATAAGCCTTTGTAATATGGGGAAAGGCTCTTTGTAACCTTGAAAAGTGTCCACGCGGGCATGTGAGAGATATGTCACCAAAGCACAATTGAATAAATGTTGTGAACAACCAAAGCTACAAATTGAATTGTATATCATGCTTTCAATTAAGATTTTAAGCTTTTTGGTTGTGATGTGTGAATTGTCTTAATGAAGACAATGCCATGATTTTTGCACTCTCTTTTACTTAATAGTGAAATGAAACTATCTAACAAATGCAAACAGTGTGCAAACTAATAAAAATAGATTGTTGAAGATAAAATAACAGTCCACTCTTACTCCGTCATAATTAATCCATCGAACTTATAAAGAAGAAGTGTAACCCTATTGTCCTGTTGAAACACCCAAACTTATTCATTAGTGTGCCTAGCCCTGTTGGTGCTTTCAAACCTCAAATAATTTTTATTTTAGTCGGTTCGAAAAAAATAGAGATTTCTCAAAGGAATATAGTAGGCACTTAACGTCTCCAATTTATAAAGTGGCATGACATAAATATTTTTCAAAAGTGATTTTATATTCTAGATATTCTCATTGTCAAAACCCATTTATGAGCAAATAAATTGACTCTATAAATAACCAGTTTAATGTACACGAGAAAGCTCCAAATCTAATCCCTATAATACTTGTCCTTTTGATGCACAAATTTACTTATTTTATGATTGCAAAATATCATTTTGTCTCTAAGCATAAAAACCAACATTACTGAAGATACAATAAATATTACGAGTGTACACTTCAAATTACACAGAAGTGTACTAATATTCTGATCATTTATGCACAAACCACAAGATTTGTTCCATCCAATAGTGAAATTTGTTCCAATTACATTTGGATTTTGAAAACAAAAATCACAAATAGTTTATAAATTTAAGCATGTTGACAAATTTACAAAATGGAAACATTCCCAAATGGTAAAAAACAAGTGAGAATGTTTCCAAATAACCTCTAGGAACAAAACGAAGGCCAGGCATCTTGATTTTTTGGCACAGGGTTAGACTTGAAGAAAGGCTTGAGTTTATCTACAAGGAAGTCTTCTTGAAAAGCTTGATAGAGAAGTTAATCAATCATATCCTTTCTTCTAAGAGAGTAAAGAAAAGGAAATATGACAAGGTCTCATGTACTCTTCAAGAGTTTTTGCATAATAGTAAAAAAAAACTTTTAAATACATTGAGATAATGCTTTGTTGCCAAAACTACTCAAATTCATGGTTTTTCAAGGCGTTAATGCTTCTCACTTTAACCATGCAGTTTAGATTATATTAAGTAGATATAATAACTTTTTAGGATTTGGTATGACATTGTTATTTCTAGAAGTATTTTCTATATAAACTCAAACCATATGCAACTTGGATAAACAATAAGTATTTCAAAATTTGTATACACAAGATGTTAATTTGATAAAATTCCCTTGATAATCAAATATACATATCAGAAAAAGAGACTTAGCTTGATGTTCTATGTATTTATTTCAGCTTCAAAGAGATATTTGATTGGCTCTCAAGATAAAATACATGCAATTACCTATAAAATAATTAGATATTAAAATATTTATTTCTCAGAAGAGAAAATGGCCATAGTACTCCATAAACTAATATAATCCCTCAGGCGAAGGATGGATATGAGTAATCTAAAATTATTTAGTATAGAAAGAATTCAAATACAAAATTTTCTGAACATAATCTACCTTTAGTTTGTCTCCACTTAAGCCAAAGTATTCCATCATTGGTTTCATCAATTTAATCAAGTTAGAGAATTACAATATGGAAACATTTCTAGATGCTAAAAAGCAAGTGAAAAAGGTTACCAAATAGCCTCTAGGAATAGAACCAATATAGAAATGTAGGAGAGCATTTCACACCAAATGTAACCAAAAAGTACAAATTTTGGCAAGAATTGTGAGCACTTACAACCATTGGAGTATAAATATTCCACAAAGCATGTCAAACATCCATATAAGATATACATGTTATGCTATTTTACTTTGAACAAATAACCAATTTATGACCCATCCTAGAAATACCATTTTCTTGAAATCCATCAATTTTCTTGAGGTTTCCAGAGTCTCCAAATTGATATGTGAATCAATCAAATAAGGTTATAGGATGTAATTGCTTTGGAAAATCTAGCAAGGACAACTAGGAAAGGTGTGTTATGATCTACGTAATGGGAAATAAGATGCCAAAGTGATGGATAAAATGAAATTATGGGATACCCACTAAATTGTAACAATGAAAAAAATATCATAAAAAATATGAATATAACAACATTCCAGAGTACAAATGCTCATAATTTTCTTAGCTTGGTCAATAAAAACACTCTAGTAAAAAAATAATGCATAACCTTCTAATAAAATATAAAAGAGAAACATTTTTCACTTTTTACGTTAGCACAAGCATGCTCATTAGTTGTACCTTCCATATTAGCTAAGAAAAGGGAGTGAACCCCGTGAAGATGTTTATTACAGTAAGCACTAACCTTCGAATTTATCATCCTAAAGAGTATTTTGGTATACAGGGTGTAGGAAAAAGGGGTATCGTGCTACTAAATGTCCTTTGTTGAGGATGGGATTTGCTCATAACCCCCCTTTAGGGCCATTTCCAAGAAGACTAATAGGTGAATTTGTGCAAGTAACTTCACCTGCTCAGTTTCATAATGTTGCACTTTTCCAGGAAAGGAGATCGACCAACAAGCAATCTAAGAATTCCTTATAAGTGGTGTGGGGGTGGTCAAGTAGGTAACTAGAGTTCCTAATTACATTAATAAAATTTTCCAAGAACTTTCAACTCATGATGGCGGCCCTACCTTAACAGCAACTTACGTTCCTCATTTCTAGATCCGAGCACTTGGAACATGCATGTAGAATTCATTTATGGGACACTATGATATGGCGTTTCTTTCTTACATGTTTGATTCTCTCTTGCCATCTAGCTAGGACGGAGGTCATCCCTCACAAAAATATCGATACATCAAGCACTACAACCATCACATTCATTCACTGGGCCCCTAACAAAGCATAGCCGCAAATAACTTATCATCCATAAACAATACCTTAATCAAGGCATAAGCCTAAAATTAAAACCATGGAAATCACCCTAGTTCCTTTTGGCCATCTAGGGCATTAAATCATGAATTTTAGCACTAAGCACGAATGAAAGTACCTAAGCACTTACAATATGATACTTACTCAATTTTATATTTCCTTCGTTCCCATGCCCTATACTTTTGTTGTCTTCGTTTTTTAATATCCTCATGTGAACACATAAAGATCAAAAGAAATGGTGGGCATATTTCCATGAATGTTTTGTTTTTAGAACCTATTGAAAAGCTCTCTATCTATGTATTTCCACACACCACAGGGGCTTGAGATAGTCGCTTCCACCATAGATTAAACAATTTACCATCGCAAGAGAGAAAAAGGACACATAAATGTAGGATCAACCTCTACCTAGAACCCATTTCATTTATAGGACCAACCACATCGACAATAGCCAATGACACTTTCTTTACTAAAATAAATCACTATAGAAAATATTTCCTCCACAAAATGACAGTTAGTGTAATGCCCTATTTCCATCCATTCAATTAGGATGATCTATTATACTTACTAAAGTGACCAACTCTAAGTAGGAAGACTTTATTTCAAGAAGTGTTCTGGGCATCTAGTTGGAAATGGTGAGCTCAAAATGACTCTCTTGAAGGTTGACGCTATCATGAAGTATCCAAAGCCAAGCACCCAATATTCAGATTAATTGTCCAATAACCATCCTCCTCGACATTCCAATCAAATTTGATTTTTATACTACAACAAAGTGAACCTTGTGACTCACAGTAAAAAAAATATGGGCTAATAGTTGAGCTAATGTAGAATCATCTTCTAGGTTTAGTTTCAGATCCTAGGTTTATGGCCTTGCATTGATTAGTAAGATCCAATGTTGGACCACTGAACAATTACACTATTGAACGCTACTAGGACCTAAACTAAAGGATGACAATAGTCCTAATTTGGTCATGGGTTTCACCATAGGCTAATCGGATGCCATCCAGCTATTCTGCGTACCTCTATTACGACCTAGAACATTAAACCTTTATCTAAATAAGAGACACTGAGGAACTGATCCTTACAAATTAATTAATATTTTTACAAATGCATCTTTCATGATTTATAACAAATTAACTAATATTTTTACAAATACATCTTTCCTGATTCATAGCAAGCGTTATATATGTCAAATTAATTAACATGGCATCTTTCCTGTTTCATAACAAGCCTTATATATTTCAAATTAATTAACATGGCAAGGTAGGAAACCTCATAAAATTTCTGTGTAATTCTCAGATATATACAATTTCCAATTACTTCATTTAAATTGGCATCTTTCCTGAGAATTAATTAACATGGCAAGGTAGGAAACCTCATTAAATTTCCGTGTAATTCTGAAATATATACAATTTCCAATTACTTCATTTAAACTGGCATCTTTCTGATTCATAGCAAGCATTATATATGTCAAATTAATTAACATGGCAAGGTAGGAAACCTCATTAAATTTCCGTGTAATTCTCAGATATATACAATTTCCAATTACTTCATTTAAATGCAGACTGGTAGTGTCATCCATAATTATCACAAGATCTTGAGTGCATCAAAATCGTAAACTGAACTCGACCATAACTAAACTAAAAGTAGCTAACTGAACTCTATGACTAGTTAACCACCTGTTACCACGATTTGTCTACCACTTAGCGGAGTCAATAACGCTAAGGGCATGCATGCAATATATCTATGCTCACCACTCGACGGAGGTCACGCTCCAACCATTGCTCTCTCGATTCTTAGCATTGACACGCAAGTTTCCTAATAGTTAAATGGAATACGCCAAAATATTTGGTTATGAGAATAATTTTACGTGCTTATACAGCGTTTTCCTATGTAGTTTTTTTCTGGTTTATTTATTTATATTAATAATCAGTTTAATAGTTTATTATTTATTTTTTATATTAATAATCAATTTAAATAGTTTAATATGGAGTTTTTTAAACAAAGTTTTTTGGTACCTTTTCAACCAATAGTGCGGTTCTAATGATTAGTTTAAATGGTTTAGTGTGGTTCTAATGATTAGTTTAAATGGTTTTACATAGAGATTCTTGTTTATTTGTGTCAATGATTAATTTAAATCCTTAAATAATTAAGGAGTAAAGATATGTGATAATGTTATGCAAATATTTTAATTTTATCAAATAAGTTTAAAAAAAAATATGCAGTT
>APFE030930809.1:7355-37295 GCA_000404065.3 Pinus taeda
TTTGTATCATCCAAGAATTGTTCATTTGTGTAATGTAAAGGAGGTTTCCCCCTCGAAGAGGCTTATTTTTAAGGCGTTTATCTATTTTTTCTATCTTATGTGAGTTGGTTACATAACATAAGGAAATGTATGATTTCTCAGACAACTGCTGGAAGATAGAAGAAACCAGCATTACTTCCTTATAGCCACCGATTATTTCACCAAATGGGTAGAAGTGATTCCACTCAAGGTAGCCAACACTGAGAACATTATTGAATTTATATTTCAATTTATCATCACTAGGTTTGGCTTACCTTCTGCCTTAATGTTTGATAATGCATCTTATTTTTCAAGCAATGTTGTGACAAAGTTTGCTCTTAAAAGATGATTTAAACTTAAATATTTTGCTAATTATTATCCGCAAGGAAATGGGTTAGCCGAATCGACAAATAAGAACCTTATGAGGATTATTAAACGAACTGTTGATCAAAGTCAAAAGAACTGGCATAAATCTTTTGTGTTTTCTCTATGGGCAGACTGAATAACTCAGAAAACCTCCATTGGCACTTCTCCTTTTAATTTGGTTTATGGGAAAGAAGTTGTCTTACTAACAAACGTAGTTATTCCCTCATTTGCCTTAGTTCAATTCATCGAAGAAACCCCTTCCTCATCTATGCAGGTTAGACAATTACAAATTCTTAAGCTTGAAGAGGAAAGGGAAAAAGAGAGGACCACGCATGCACATCATCAACAGTTAATCAAAGCCTCCTTTGATGCAAATTCTATATCTTCAAAAAAATTCCAACTTGGAGACTTAGTATTAAAATGGGATAAAGCCCACAAAGAGAAAGGAAAGCATACCAAGTTCCAACGAATGTGGCTTCGCCCATTTCAGATTGTTGAGTTAATAGGCCCATCAACTTTTCTCTTACAAGATTTAGCAAGTAAGAGAGAATCTCTACCTGTTAATGGGCAGGTCCTAAAGAAATACTTTCCATAGAAGATGATCTCTTCTGTTCACTGTATATTATAGTCTTTAGTTAATTTTCTTTTGAAAAAATAATACAAGTTGAAAACATTTACTTTTGGTTTTACAAAGAATAAGTTTCTCTTCTTAGTTTTGACTTTTCGCTTGTATAAGTAAATATTTTTATGAAAGTAATCTTCACATATGAAATGTATAGTTAAGTTTGATTGCTTTTTAAATCAACTGTCTTCCTCCTTAAATTATCTGATTTTGATTAAACTTAACTTTGAAAGAGAAACTACTCCTTTATATGAGTCTAGAAAAGTATCTATACAAAGCAATGTCTCTCTCCAGGAAGGCATCTCTAAAAAATCCAAAACTGTCGCCCAGAACCTCTTAAGGGACCAATGATCCTCCCCACTTAGTCAATTTTCATTCTTAGAGTGTAATTCTAAAATATACCTAAACTTAAGGGATAAGAGGTCTCATCAAGAGCCAGCTTACCATGATCATAAGATTATAACTAAACTAACATTACAAAAACTGCATACGAAAATAGGGTAATGGCTTATGATTATAATAATCAAAAGACAAGGGGTCTCATCATGAGCCAGCTTGTTCAGTTAAGTTACGAGTCAAGTGAATGGCATTGTTAATATTGGTCACCAAACCAAGACATTGTCCTTTAGGAAATACAGATGAAAAGCTGAAGCAACAAATGAATTACTCCATAAAATAAAGAAAGCAATAAGTATACTTACGAACTTATCTTTAAAGTTGCATTCTGATTTAATTGGAATAATGGGTCATTGTTGGTTAAAAGGCAACCCTGTCAAGGATATGAAATCCTGTTGGCAGCAGAGGCTCTACCTACGACAACAGAGTAAACCAAAAAACCAATCTGGGGAGAGACTCATGGCTTTACCTTTAAAAAACCAAGTAAAGACTGATGTAGACAATGTTACTTTTTATAATAAAAGAATAGTCAAAGGAATGGTAGTTAGGAAGATGATGATTTTATTATGAAAGCAATAATTCTTACCTTATATTCCATATAATTTGTTTTATTTTCAAAACTATCTTTATTTTGGAAGTTTTAGAAATTTCAAAAAAATATCAGAGATAACTGGTTCTTCCAAGTGAATCACCAATTGCTGTGGTATTCAACAACCCCCCATTTAGTAATAATAGTGGTTAACATTACATTAACTAAATGGGGACCCTTTAAAATTTTTATTCAAAAAACAAAACTTAGAATTTAGTCATTTCTTTTATTTTTGAATAAATAAAAATAACAATCAAGACCTTTTTGGGAACTACTAAGACTTACGTTTTCATTTATAGCACGTCTAAAAAACCCACTAAAGGAACTTTCTAAAAACCTCCAAAATCAAGCAAAACGTTTAAAATAAGGGCTCCATGGTCTAAATTATTAGAAAATCTGGCACAAACGGAAGTCCTTAAACTTTCTTATGCTTAAGGCTCGCATCGCATAACATGACCCATAAAGAGTTCTCTCTTAAAATACAATATAACAAGGTTTGCGAGTTACGAAATCGCGATGGCACTTTGGCTTTTATCGCATTGCATTTCGGGTATTCAAGCAAACACTTTGCACCTACCATAAGCCGATATTGTGATATGCAATTTGCACCCGGACCCACACCGTAGAGTATTAAAAGAAAATATTTCGAGTCCTTCATGCCTATTGCCTAAGATAAGCATAGTAAGTAACCATATGTGAAACAACTAATGGACAGCTGGCATCTCACAGACACACAACAGGAGGTAAGAATTCTAAAAAGACACACCTTGTGATATTGTGATCTGCAATATTGCTTCGCAAATCACACAATCGCTATCATCGTAGTATAATTCCTCGCTACCCTAAAAAAACTTTCATCCCATTTTTCGACGCAAACATTTATGAGCAATAAAGCTAAGGGATAATGAATCATTAGTGGGCATTAGTGGGAAATAAATGCATTTATGTGTGAAAAGCCATTTAGCTTGATACGATATCTTGTTATGTGCGTTCAAATAATTCTTCTTTTACCACCTTTACAAGCTATCTGCATTATTTCATTTTTACGTTGATTTTTGAGTGTCTGATAGCTTTTGTTCTTCATTTCAAGAAAAACCCGAAGATTAGAGCGTTGAGAAGAATGGGGAAGAAATGCAAGGTTTTAGCCTCTGAGAAGAAAAAAATGACTCCCCTGTTCACAGACACCACATGCAGCAGAGAGGGAGGAACCTCTACATGGGAGACTATGTACAACATACTGGAGGAGGAACAACCAAGGATTATGGAAACAAATGTTATAGTTGATAGCCAAGATTCCTCAATCACTTCCATGCTAGAGACGGCTTGCTCGTTTTTGCACCTCATAGCTTCTCGGCCGAAGATAATCCCTTATATCAATATGGTAAAATGTGTTATCGATGAAGCAGATATTTCAGACAGACAATTCAGGAGGAGAAGCCAAGGGGCCATCAGATCTTTTACCTTGGACAATTTATGGCTTATATACCACCTACCAGAGCCACAGGTCATCTACAGCAGGAAATTCATAGAAAATTTTGTTAAAGAGAACAACGAACCAACAAATTGCACTCGTGCCTAGTTAAATAATGAAGAGAAGATCAAGAAAGACAAAAATCGTATGTACACTACTGCATCTAGTTGTCCCCCTTATAATTTTGTTGCAGCTATGTTATGTCAATTATTTGGTAGACCTGATAGTACCAAGTTCTCCCTAGATTGGTTATCGTTAACAAAATTAGTTGTTAACACAAATATCATGAATTGGGCCCAAATATTGTCAGATAATTTAGCGAAAACAATTATCAAGTATAGAAGGAGAAGAAGCATTGCTTCGAGTGTTTACCCTTCATTTTTATGAGCGCCTTTTTTATGGATGCTATTTGTTTTAGTTCAAAGTTCCCCATCATGGGATGGAAATGGACTCTACAAAATCCACTTCCCGTTCATGTGTACCACAAGGTCATGTGAGAATCCAATTTTCAACCACATTTTCTCAAGATTTGCCATGGTGTTATGCTCCCTATTTACAAGCGACTGTATAATCACGATAGCCCTATATTTTCCCAAGAAGTTGAAGTTGACATCCTCCCAGTCACCAAATGGTTCGAGGAGGATATATTTAAATTTATCAGAGTTTTTGGTAGCATCACCTCCCCCGACATCCCCCCATACTATGTTCCAGATAAATTGATGGCTAGGGAAATAGCATATCAGACATGTAGTGAGGGAGGAATGAGCCATACATTGAAAGACTCACAAAAGACCATTTGGCCTGCATTCCCTGTATACTACGGAGCATTTCCACTGCACAACTTGGGACACACAATAAAAGAAGCAGAGAACTGCTATCTCTGCACCAAATTCCCTAGACAATGGTATGACCCGTTTGGAATTGTCAATAATTTCACCGCCATGGTGAAAATAAAAGTATTCACCAATGAGGAGGATGCTTTTGATGATATATTTTTGCAAAAAAATACCTTTTCAGAGGTGAAACACATGGCCCAACTACATTTTGACCATGAAGATTTGGAAAATTTTTACAGTTACAGAGAAAGAAGGCTCGCAACGGTCCCATTGGACCAATTGTTAATTGAACCAATAAGGGAGACTACTCCCAACGTGACTATAGAAGGTGACTTCAAAGAAAACTCCAAATCCAATTCTGGAGTAGATTCTCAAGAAAAATCTATCGGGGAATCATGACATTCATCATAGAATGGAAAAAGCACGAACATCGAGGATATGGTCCAATCTACACAGAAGATAGCTAAACAAGCTTTAGCTAGAAAGCAGGTTGAAATCCCTACTACCTCTGCACAACCAATAAAACCCATGGTAATTGATTTAGAGGAAGAGTGGGATAATTTTAATAAAGGTCTTAATATAGAGGAATAGTTGCTAGAGCTACAAATGCTACAACATAAGACATCTTTGGAAATTAGAGTGGAAGAAACTGCAAATTAACCAGAAGTAGAGCATACCCCTGTTACCCCCACCTCTGAGATAATTCTAAAAATTGAAGAAATGCCCCCTCTGGATGTATTTTATAGCCCACATCATAAGGCCATGGTGAAAAGGCAAAGAAATAAAAGAAAATTGGACTCTATAGTTGTTACTATCCCCGAAAACGAACTAATGGATGTTCTATGGAAGGAATCGCCAATTGATCCATCCGCAAACTTAACTAGACGGTCACAGCTTGTAGGTGCTTATGCTACATCGACCATAGACAAAGCAACAGAAGTCCAAACGTTGCTTAGATAAAAGGAAAATAACGTAATGCCACTCGAGCAACAGTTACAGCAAGTCAAATCCGACGAGCAGGGAGAGATACAGTTGGCCAAGCTTCAACAGGAATTTGAAAAGATGCAAATAGAACATCGAATCGACATAGCCGAGAAGGAAGCACAGGGGTAGGCGATAACTGATCTTCATAAATATGATCCAAAAGTTGATCAATTTATCACCGAAGCATTTGCACTTAATTCCCCGTTAACACATCAAAAAGAATTACCGTGCCAGAGGATTTCACACTAGAAATCTTATTGCAAAACAAGCGATGAACTGACAAGTCAAGTCATAGAAATGCGACTTGAATATGATGATATCTTTGAAAATGTCTCTGATCACATCATTTGGCAAAATACAGAGGAGGGGAGAAAATCCGACCTGCC
Organism: Pinus taeda; assembly: GCA_000404065.3. Classification (NCBI taxonomy): domain Eukaryota; kingdom Viridiplantae; phylum Streptophyta; class Pinopsida; order Pinales; family Pinaceae; genus Pinus; species Pinus taeda. Next base: position 13,024 of record APFE030930809.1, read on the forward strand.
CAAACTAGAAGAATCACATAAGGAAATTCTGTTTGCAAGCTGGGATTATCGGCTAAAAGAAGCAGAAAAGGTAGTAACGGAAATGGTGGAGGCAGCAAACATTATCATACAAAATATAAATGAGAATTTGCATGGTGCCAATCTAATAGCAGAGTCCATTCCAGTGTTCCTTCCATATGCAAAACAGGTCCAACAATAGTGGAAACATGCAGCGGAAGACAAAGCAGAAGTGATAAGGCAAGCGACCAGGCTAGACTGGGAGGTATATTGGTAGCATTTGGTCAAGCCTCACAGCTAATGGATGATCGTGCGATTCCTAACCACCTATGCCAAGAAAATGGCTCCAGCACTAACCAATGTTGTATTCGATAGAAAGTTGAAAGCTGAAGTCGGCCGGCCTACACAACTGAAGCCTATGGTGGATACCTACTATTTGAAAGATCGAATGTAGCATAGTTAGTCACCCTGTTTACTTTAATTTTAATTTTATTTTCCATAAATTGAGGCAATTCGTTTAAACCTCCTCAACTATTTTTGTAATAATATATTTTTAGCATTATAGTTTTAGTATTTAAACCCCTCTCATGCATTTATAGAGGGGTCCAAAAATTTTATCAGAAATATTCTTTAGAACATGCAATTATGTCCTTTTGAGGAAGCTCTGCTGGAATTAATGGAACAAGATTTATTTTCTACTTGATTTAACATCTTCTACTGAAATTGCACTTTTGTACTCTTAGATGATGTTGGGTGACTTGAAAGTAGATCAATATTGATGGAGCATATGAGTAGGACGTATTATAAATGGTACTTTTATCTCTTAATTCTTTTTACTTATGGGTCAAGCAATAATTTATCTTCATGTTGTTTATGTATGAAAGTTTGAATTTTTGATTGCCATTATTGCACTTTTCTATGATGATGATCTATTGTTTATGCTAAGTACATGAATGCTATTTATGCAATATATCTCTCACAATCATTTCGGCTAATTTTTTATATGAAACTATTATTGTTAAATGGATTCACTTCTCATTGCAATTGAATAATCTTTATTATCAATTGCTTTCAGACATTATTGTAGATCGCATATATCACGTTACTCCGAGGATAGTTATGGTTAGATTATGTTTTAGATAAACTGCACATGATTATTAGTTTAAATTAGATTAGTTTTAGAATAAGCATTATCCCAAATCCCAAACATCACCCCATTAGCACAATCATAGAAATAGATTGGGAAACTGGTCCCATCATCCCTAGTTGGAGCCACTACTCCAAATGGAAAAGGAGCTACCAACCAAGGTCTGGACCAAGTGGTTATCCACCATTGTTGAGGCAACAATTTTCGGGCCTTCAACAAGTCGCCAGTATCCAAATTCACCTTTCCCAATTGAATGATTGTTTAAATGACTCGACTGATTTTAATAAATCTTCAAGTTCATTAACTTCATGGATAAAGGGTTTGACCTTTACTGACATAGTAAGGCTGTGTGCTACTTTCTCTGGGTCAAACTTCCTAGTTGTTAGTGTAGCCAACCTGAGCCACTCTCAGTTCTATAATTCTTTGTTTGCATGGTTGAAGTTCGCCAATGAAAAAGCACCACACTGGATGAGAAAGGGTGACCATATTGATTTTTTCATATCTTTCAAAGTCTTGGTAAAGCCTTTTCCAACAGTTTGGTGAGTTATTTCTCTGGCTAACAACTTGTCGAGGACATACAAAGGAAGTACATGTGGTTCTATTGTATTGCCATAAACTCTGATATATGTGAACCATTGCTCAGCAAAATGCTTACCTATTCCAAGAAGGTTTGTGGCGGCTTCCTTAGAAAATCTTAGGGCCCTTTCATCAAAAATCATTTGATGTAGTGGTAGCATAACACCATTGCATATCTTGTAAAAATGGGGTATAAAATGGGATTTCCACAATTGTTTATGATTGAGATGGATGGGGTATGGGTCTTGCAAGGTCCATTTCCAACCCATAATTGGAAACATAATACAGAAATAGATAGAGTCCATGATATAAGAACTCATAAAAAATGGACGAAATATTTTTGTGGATGTGGATCTCTTTTGACGATATTCAGAAATAGTCGTAGATAAGTTGTCAGATAAGATAGTAGCCTAATTCATTATATGAGAATTGATACATGCATGGATTAGAGGGACCCATTCTATAGAGAACTTGGTATTATCAGGCATTCCATATAATCTACATAACATAGAGGCTGCATAGTCATGGGGATTTGCTAAAGAAACTATGGGGTACATACCCGTCTTATCATATTTGAATTTGTTTTCTTTGACTCTCCACCGCTGAATCATCTTAAAGGGTTCTTCATTCTCTTTTGCGAACTTGGCCAGGAATGATCTATCATATATATCCTAAGGGCCAGGAAGATGATACATTTGTTTCAAATATTCGGTTTTAAATGATCCCATCATCTCCATCTTTGAATTCTTGAATTGTCTGTCTTCAATATTGACATTCTCCACTACCCATCTAACCATATCCATGTATGGTAGTATCTTGGCTCTTGCTCCTATTCGATGAAGAAAATAGCAAGCAACGTCTCTGAATTAAGATCTTGGGGGGTAGTATTAAATCTATTGTTGCCTTGGTAACAGTAACTTTAGGCTACTCATTTTAAAATATATTATGGACAACTTCCCACGTTGTTGCTCCTCCATTAGCACTGCAAACCGTATCAATAAATATGGGCGGCATCTCTATAACCTCAGATTCTGAAATACTCTATTGCTTCTGTATTTGCATTACTTTCCGTAAGGACATCTCTTTTGAATCTTTCCTGAAATGAAAGAGAGATATATCAAAGTAAACAATAGAGGGAAATTAAGGCTGAAGAGCTTTTTGAAAGGACTTGAATCATGGGAATATTTGAATGCAAACTCTATATTAACTAGCCATAACTTGAAGATATTAACTTCTCTCCTCGAGCTGCTAAACAATAATTGCTCTATCAATCCACTTGATATTTCATTAAAAACTCAATAACTTCCCACACTTTACGTCTAATTTTCCGCATCGCTACTTTCAAATCTTGCAACATAGTGTTGTTTGTAGATAATGCGAAATGCAATTGCAAAATATCACAATATCAAATTTTGCAATCCTTGAGGGATAACACAGTGGCATGCCTTGTCAAATTGTGATCTGTGAAGTGTGATTGCATATTCTTAGAGTGTCTTGATCGGAAAATCGCAGTGGAGATTTTATCGCATATCGCATTTCGGGATGTTCTTTAGGATGTTTATAATTGTTACATGAAAACTACAAAATGTGATTTGCGATGATAAAAGTTTAAGTATGGGTTCCTTTCTAAAGGTTTAAGGCAAATTTTAGAGTTAGAACTTATTTTCAAAAGATAAAAATTTAAAAGGGTCCCCATTTATATGTCAAATACTAACTATTAATACTGTTTCACGAACATGCTAGGAATGATCTATCATAGATATCTTGAGGGTCGGGAATATGACACATTTGTTTGAAATCTTCAATTTTAAATGATCCCATAAGCTCCATCTTTGAATTATTGAATTGTATGTCTTCAATATTGACATTCTCCACTACCCATCTAACCATATCCATGTATGGTAGTATCTTGGTTCTTGCTCCTGTTATGTGAAGAAAATATCAAGTGACGTCTCTGAATTGAGCTATCGAGCGTAGTATTGAATCTGTTGTTGCCTTGTTAACAATAACTTCAGGCTACTCATTTTCAAGTCTATTATAGATAACTTCCCAATCTTGCTCCTCCATCAGCATTGCAAACTTTATCAGAAAATATGGGTAGCATCCATGTAACCTCAGATTCTCAAACACTCTGTTTCTTCTATTTTTGCATTACTTTATGTCGGGACGTCTCTTTTGAAGCTTTCCTGAAATGAAAGAGAGATATATCAGAGTAAATAGTAGAGGGAAATTAAGGCTAAAGATATCTTTGAAATGACTTGAATCATGGGAAGATTTAAATGCAATCTTTATATTAAATAGCCATAACTTGAAAATATTAACTTCTCTCCTCAAGTTGCTAAGCAATAATTGCTCTGTTAGCCCACTTGATATTTCATTAAAAAATCATTAACTTCCCACACTTTATATCTAATTTGTTGCATCTCTACTTTCAAACCTTGCAACATAGCGATGTTCGTAGATAATGCGAAATGCGATGGAAAAATATCGCAATGTCAAATTTCACAATCTTTAAGGGATAACACATTGGCATGCCTTGTCAAATTGTGATTTGCGAAGTGCGATCACATATTCTTAAAGTGTCGCGATCGGAAAATCACAATGGAGATTTTATCGCATATCACATTTCTGGATTTTCTTTAGGATGTTTATAATTGTTACATGAAAACTGCGAGATGTGATTTGCGATGATAAAAGTTTAATTATGGGTTCCTTCTAAAGGTTTAAGGCAAATTTTAGAGTTAGCGCTTATTTTCAAGAGCTAAAAATTTAACATGGTCCCCATTTATATGTCAAATACTAGCTATTAATCCCTATAAATGGGGGTCTTGTTACATAGTACAACAAGCTGATAGGGAAATTATCAGAGCCAAATCAACTTAGAATTGCAGTGATTGGGTGAAAGTGTAATGGGTAGACCGCATGAGACATGTCATATTGTAAGGAAGACCCCGCCAATTTTCAAAGGAGAACAAGTTATTTGAGTCGGGATAAAGGTGTGGAGGGACCAAGGCACAAGGTCAAACACTTGATTCTATGTGGAAGTTGTGGCCGAGAGTACGGGCATAAGATAAATGGCGCCTGTGGAAAAAACATAAGCACTCGAACAAGGATTTTTAAAACAATAATGGCCAAGGGCTCGGAGGAGGTTTATAAATAAAACAAGCCCTAAGAAGCTTAACGATAAATTAAGCACCTAAGACAACAAGGCGAAGATCACATCACGAAGTATTATGGGTCAATAATAGACAAGGGACTAGCGCACAAGGGCTAGAGGTAGTCATTGGCAACATGGAAGAGTTTTTCGTTTTTAGTCCAAATATAGTGGTCAAATAAAGTTGGAAATGGAGTTCAAATTCTAGCTAATCCCTGTAAATGTTCTAGATTGCTAGAATAAGCAATTTTGATTAGTTTAAGATATAGAAATAGGTGATCAGGATCTGATGACTTGAAGAACATATGTAGAAGACTAAAATAAATGGGATAAAGACAAAAATAAAAATTCATGCAATCATGCAATAAAATCAAAGAGGCTAAAAATAGAAAAGAAAAATTCTTTATAAGTATAATCGATTTAGGAATTCTAAAAGTGGGTTATAATAGTGTACGAGTTGGATTGAGGCTGCTGCTGTGGATGGCGGATTTCTGAGTAATCATATATTTTCGAAGGTGTCTTGCTCAGTGCGTGAAAGGAAAAATTAATTTATTTTTGATTTGGAATTCATTGTTCTAGTTTGAAATTGGATGAAAAATGAATCATTGAGGCCTGGCAAGTTGTAGCTTGTAGATTAGGGGTTTTAGCTCCTTCTAGTAGGTTCCGGTAAATATTTTTGGTTGTAGCTCCATTCATTTTTATCTAACAAATCAAGGGGTTGTAGCTTCCTCCTAGTTTTATCGAGAGAAATTTGTAACAACAAGTTGGACCTTGCCTTGTGAAGGAACTAAAGAATAATTTTAACAATTTGTGTGTTCCTTGAGTTACTAATATTATTTCATTTCATGTTCATATGAATGAATTGTTGAAGTTATTTATTGAGTCATAATATCATTTCATAAGTGGAAGGAATTTTTTTAATTCTGAAAATTCCTATAATATTGTTTCATGCCCCTCTAAGTGTTGTCCTGGTTTCTAACACTTTCAAGTAAGAAATATCTTTTAAATTTGTTTTATTGTAATTTTCCAATGCATTAGGCATGGATATCAATCTAGCCAAATCCAAATTCTTCTTGTTAAACACCACCCCTTCCATTAAAACCAATATTTGTAGAATTATTAGCATAAAATGAAGCTCCATCTCATCCAAATATCTTGGGTCCCCTCTCATTAGAAACCCCTACGAGGGTAAAAATCTAGAAAAATATTTTGCAAAACATGGAAAAACGTTTATCCTATTGGAACTTTATAGATCTAAGTTTTTCTCATAGTATACACTTTCTCAAATCAATCCTTCAAGCTATACATTTATAAATTCTCTCAGATACTGCAACCTACAAATCTATCCTTCAAGAGATAAAAGAATATACAGAGATCCTTCCTATGGGGAGGAGTAAAGAAAGTAAGTAAATGGGTTATTTTTGCTTGGGAGGAACTCTATAACCAAATGTCACTAGTGGATTAGGCTTGAGAGACCCAAAAACTCTTAGTCAAGCATTGGGGGTTAAAGCATGGTAGACATGGATTAAAAACTAGGGTCTCTATGGAGAAAAATATGGAAAAATAAATATAATTGAGAAATAAATCAGAATCAACTAATTTTATTGCAAGGAGAACTAAAAGGATCGCATCTCTGGAACTAGGCATGGAGAAACAAACACCTTATTTAAGCTCACAGATTCTGGGTGGTTTAGAATGGAAACATAGCCCTCTTTTGGGAAGACTCCTAGAAACAATGGCTAGGACTTAACCAAGCATATGAAGCAGGAAACCTCAAAGTTAGCCTACAATCAAAAAGAAAACAATTGGTAAAGCACTATTGCAATCAAACACAAATCCAATAAAAATTAATACATTTGGAAGAAATCATATAATGGCCCATGAACATAAGTAATGCATATAAGGAGGCCCTAATGAAAGAGGTAGAGTCCAAGAAAATCAAAATACAACATGGGAACAATATTCTTCAGTGGGGGAAAAATCCTAAAGGCGTCTTTCATTTAAGGGAAGCATACAATATCCGTGCAAGAAGTGTGAAGCAAGTAAAATAAGGAAAGTGGGAAAAATTATGAAAAGTTAATATGTGGCCCAAACTATCTCTCTTCATATGGTTACTCTTGCAGAATACAATTTTGACCTGGCATAAAATACAAAGGATGGGGTTCCAAGGACCAAGCAAATGTCGCCTATACATGGAAAATATAGCTAAACAAATATCAAACGAATGATAATTTTGTTATAAGCTATGGGAAATTAGGAATAATATTTAGAAAAACAAATCAAATAAGGGATAACATATGATATACAATTCAAGAGTGGAAATCAATGCCCTTGAACAATTTTATCCTAAATAGAGCTTGACAATATTTCCAATGATTTATTGTATTGGAAGTTTGGAAGGAACATAAAAAATAATATTCAAAGAAAATTTTATGGATTGAAGTAAAATATGGTACTTAATTATAGGGAGAATAATGAAATATTTATTGATTGGTCCATGGGAAAATAAAGATTGAGAATGATCCTCAAAGGATTTTGACATCCTAACATTTGAGGAATGCTACAAGTTTCTACTATTTCATAGCCTTCCGCTCCTCAATTTGATCATTCAAGTACAGAGAAATTGTCACCCCTTCCCAAGGGTTTCCACCATGACAAAGATGAACAAGTGAACAACTGTGGCGTATCACCGAGAAAAATATGAAAAGTTGGATTATGTCATGTTATATTAATAATTAAATAATTTTTTGAAATCAAAGAAATAACTAATATTTTTTTTTTTTGTAATTCAACATCTTTCATTAATTCAGAATCAAATTACATCATTTCAACATCTTCTTAAAAAATTTTGAAGCCTCACTCCGACCAGATTCGTTGGCCAACAATACAAACAGAATGTCTATGATAGAAACAAAAAAAACTATAAACCCACATATCAATGGCATATAAGGCCCGGAACTATGTTGAAGACAAAATATAACGAGTCATCTTCGTCATTCATGTGCATGTTTAGGATCTGGAGTTGCATTGTCAACCTCACTATGACGATGGAAAGCATCATGCACATGTGACTCCATATGTGCCATATGCCCCTCAATGTTATCCATTACTTCTTAAAGGGGCTTCTAGCCTCAACAAAGGGACTCATGGAAGCCCACAATATGCCACATGTTATGCTTGATGTCATTAAGAAAACTTATCACCTCATTGCGATCATCATGACCTTATTGGGTTTGTTGGTCTATTCCTGTCTAAGTGACCCAAATATTAGTGTCCAAGGAGTCAAAGGGGGTGGTAAATCCATGTGCCCAAGGGAGTCTCCTGATGACCGGTCCACATCCTTGAAATTAGCTAGTTGGTTAGGTGGAGGAAAATTTTCGAGGACCCACTCCCCTCTCCCACGCTGTAGGAAGCCTCATTGAGGCAACATGGGAACTTCAGTCCACAGACTAAAATGTTTTAGAACCAAACAACTTGATGTCTGAAACCAGAGAAATATTTTGATATACCACAAGTAACCCTTACTAGTTTAGGGAATTTCGACCAACCTAACCTGACTTCTAAATAAATAGAGAGAGGGAATAGTCGACTCGGCTCCAAAATTTCAAAAAAAATATGCCACGAACACGAGGTAGACTAGTCTACAAAAATAAGGGAACCCCACTTTGATTCTAAACACTATTATCCACTATAAATGGAATAGATGGATACCAAAAATGACATATAGCAGCTAACAAACATTCCCAAAATCCCGCACTACATGAAAAAAACAGAACAATCCCCCAAACTTTTCAAAACTAAATATAATTTGCAAACAAAACCCACAGAGGACTCTGCCACATTAGATGGGAGAAAAATCCACCCACCATCACAATTCCAATAGAAGAGGATGAGAAAATACCAACCACTGGCACGCTTAAATAAGAGACAAAAGAGAAAATGTTGCCCACCACCACAATTCAGTAAGATACAGAGGAGTAGTTTTCAGGCCCTCCCTAGAGTGGCGAAAGGCATTATGCTCTAACACCCTAGTGGCCAATTATCCCCTACAAATAGAAAAATTGATAATTTGATGTTTATAGAATGCCAACAACCATAAACTACCTTCCATTGATTGTAAACCCTTATTGTGCCATCTTTCTTGACGATAAGCTCCAATTCTAAGCGCGACTCTTTTTCATGGATTCCACTAGTGCTGGCCTCCATTTCTACAAAATCCCATGCAAAACTAGATGAAGGTCCTGGGTCCCAAGTGATATGTTTGGCTTCAACAATTAACCTTGCACCTTCAATATGCATTCAAGAAACTGAACAAGAGTATCCCCACCGAAAAGGGAGTCGACAAGGCACTCGGGTGTAGCCCCCTGCAGGTCGCACACTGGAAATTGCTTCAAGGAATCTTGCTTTGATCTCACATGTCCATAAAACACTCATAATTGGCATAAACCATAACCATATAATTATCAGAGCCTAAAGAATGTTTTGGTATGGTTTCCCAAACCCTATGCACTTACCACGTCTCATCAACGAACTACCATGTGGGATGCACATTAAAGCCAACTACGATCATCATGATAGTGCTGGGTTTGTTGGTATACTCCTACATAAATTACCTGAATCTAAGCTTCCGAGAATTCAAAGGGGGATGGTAAATCCACACTCCAAGGCGAGTCTCCTAACAGTTGATCCACGTCCTTGACATCAGCTGATTAGTCAGCAAGAGGATGATTTTCATCGCCCCACGACATGGGTGGCCTCATTGAAGGAACGTGGGAACTTCATCCACAAATTAAAACCTTTCAAAACCAAACAAATAGACGTAAAAAGCTAGACTAATCTCGTGATATACCACATATTAGCCTTATTGAATGAGGGAAGGTCATTGGACCTATCCCGACTCCTTAATTAGAGGAGTAACATAATAGTTAACTTGGCTCCAAACTTCCAAACAACTCAAAAGGCATAAACATGAGCTAGACCTGTCTGCAAAAGTAAGGAAAGCCCACTTGATTCTCAACACTAATATCCACTAAAAATAAAAAGGACGGACACTAGGAGATGACATATAGTGGCAAAAAGAAATTCCGAAAATCACACAATACATAAAAAACAATAGAACAATCCCTCAAACTTTTTAAAACTAAATATTATTTACAAATAAAACCCACGAAGGTCTCTCCCTCCCATAGCAAATGGGAGAAAAACCCACCCACCATCCTAATTCCAGTAGAAGAAGATGAGAAAATACCATCGACTGACACACTTAAACAAGAGACAAAAGAGAAAAAGCCACCCACCACCACAATTCAGCAAGATACAAAGAACCAATTTTCGGGTCCTTCCCAAAGGGGTTAAAGGCATTGTGCTCGACCATCCTCGTGACCTATTATCCCCTACAAAGTGAATAATCCATAATTTGATGTTTATCGAATGCCAACAACTAGAAATTACATGTCAGTGCTCGTAAACCATTACTTTTCCATCTCGCTCAATGCTAAGTTCAAATTCTAAACACAACTCGTTTTCATGGATTCCACCGGTGTCAACCTCCCTCTCTACAAAATCCCATACGAAATGAGACAAAGATCTCAAATCGCAAGCCATAGGCTTGGGTTCAATAATTAACCCTGCACCTTCAACACACGCACAAGAAATCACACAAAAATATCCCCACTGAAAAGAGAGTTGACATCGCACTCGGGAGCAACCCCTTGTCGATCTCACACAGACAATTCCTCCAACAAACCTTGTTCTCATTTCATAGGTCCAAAAAACACCTACAACTAGCGTAACGCACCACCATATCATCATTAGAGCCTCGACAATGTTCTTCCGCAGATTCCCCAACCCTACACGCTTAACACATCTCATCAACCAACTAGTATGTAGAATAGGCATTAAAACCCTCAGCTTAAACTATTATAATAGTGTATGTCACCCCACTCACAAAAAATAACCATTCTTAATTAATAAGTAAAAAATGTAATATTAATAAAGTTAAAAAAAATCAAATCAAATATTACCCCATAATATATATATATATATATATATATATATATATATAATATATATATAATTTATAATACTACCCTAAAACTAAAATAACATAATAAATCTAATATTACTAGATTAGTATTTATTAAATAAATTAACACATATCCCACTCAATTATTAAAATATTTTTATTATCTATGAATGATTTTTAATTTATTAATATTGATTATTTGTTCTTATTTATTGGTTTAGATACTCATTTTTTGGAAAATTGGTAGATTGTTTTAGTTATATTTTTCAAAATTATTAATTTTAGCTTTTTATTAAAGTTTTAATTTTAATTTTTTAATATTTTTATTGTAATTTATTTTTTCATCTCTTATTTGTAAAACATAACCTAATTAGACTTTTCATCTTTATCTTAATAATGAACCAATGGTTACCTCCAAAAGCCTAATCAAATAAGAAAACTGGGATAAATGAAGAAAAACAATTCAAAAACTATAAACATCGCAGAAACTTAAACTCGAATATCTCATAATCTATTGAAAATGTTCCTGTGGGTTTCGTTGCCAATGTGCAAATGAGTTTCATACACTATTGGAAATGTCTGTGTGACTTTTGTTGCCAATGTGGAAATGTACTAAAGAGGATATATATAGGAGCATGCCGATAATTAATGCAAATATAAAATTAGAGTCCCTCCGTAATACTTTCGCAAGTCAAATATAGGCACCTCTGTGGTCAACTATATGCTTGTATGTCAAATTGCTCCACCGTCCATTTCATGAGGATTAGAATTGTCAAACCATGTGCGTTTAGCAACTACGCGTAAATGTTGGAAGGGCATACATCAGGAGTCGGTGAGTGAACTGTCTTTCAACAACAAGAGGTAATTCTATTTCAACGTGTACTCACATTGACTATAACATTCAGACGTGTAATCGCGCTGGGGAAAAGTTTGATTTGGATGGCTTTCTACTTGCGGCCAACGGGTGTTGTTGTTTTCAACGATACGGCAGTAGTGTGCTGATCGCCCTTCTATAGAGGGGATTTTTGTAGCTCAGTCGGAGTCTACGTAGTGTTCGGCCAGATGTGTAATGCCTTAGGAGTTTGGCGACGTGCGACGGGCACACGAACATGGTGGGTGCCCCGGGAAAACGCCGGGCGACTTGGGCGGACTGTCGGGTGGGCGCGCACGGAGAGTTGGCACGACGGGTGTGTTGGTTAAACGCTGGGCGGGCGCGCACGGAGAGTTGACACGATGGGCGCGTGCGGGTTGAGTGACATGGGCGCGTGCACGATGGCGCGGTGGAGAGCGTGGGCGCACGGGCAAGCACACACAGAAGGCGCGCAGTGAACGTGAACGATGGGTGCGCTGCATGACTGCGACATTCTCATGAGCTGCGTGCGACGTTATGGACAGCAACCGAACGACGAACAACAAATGATATGGGCAAACGTTGGAGGTTTATACGCGGGCCACATGGGTGGACTTAAGCATAAAAGCCGACCAAACGATGGGCTCATGTAGGGGCTTCGTGTGGAGGTTTGGGGCGTCGGCCGAGGGGCTTCGCCCGCCCCTCACACACGATAGCTGCCATATAAATATGATGGAACGTTGGAGCTTTGGAGCATTCATTTGAACCATTCACATCTTTGCTCTACGCATTAGAGAAGAGTGATAGCGCAGTTGGAGTGCATAACTCATGCGCATAAGGCATGAATGCGCAGGGTTAACTCTTGGACATGGTTGAGGTATGAAGGTCATGTAACAGGTTGGAACGTGCAGAATTGTGCAGGGATTATACAAGCGTCTTGGTGACCTGTGTGTGGGCACCTACTCATGTATAAAGGTGCAGATTCTCTATGTAAAGGCAGGTTGCCTTGTATGTAAAAATTGGCTAAGTGTTGGCTTGGATTTTGCCAAGCACACTAGCTCATTATACTATTGGAAAACTGATATATAATATATTGTTGGGCAGACTGTTCGGGAGTTGCCCCTCCCCTTTATATCTTGCAATTGTTGTTTTATAATTGCCGTGAATAATGATTAAGTATGGGTGATCATTGATATAAAGGTTTAATGATTTTTACTTGGTTGCGAAAAAAAAACTAAGTATCGGTTGTGAATTAGGCGTAGTCCGCACACTTAAGTATTGTTAAAAAGAAAGAGTGGGGTGGTGCCGCACCTCGCCGGCACGGTTGGAAGACCACCGTAGGCTTGGGGGCATGACAGGTGGTATCAGAGCTACACAACTTCACTGAAGTGAAGTTGGTATCAGATCTAGTTAAGCTCGTGATGAAGTGACCGTGGAGACAGGTTCTTGGAGGGAAAGAGGTTGGTGAAACACACTAAGTGTGGCATCAAGGACCTGGGTTGCAGGTGAAGCCGGTGCATGGTCGAGACTAGATTACAAAAGAAGAAGAGGCTATTAACAATGGCTGAATCTCATGTGGGGTCTACTCGTAGTCCCGTGGACACTTTCGATTTGATGCAGAAAGTGGTGGAAAGGTTGGAGTACTTGGAGGCTCACTTTGAAGGAAAGTTTGACCTTGTTGTGGAAGAACAAAAGGCATTCTTGAAGGTGAAGGATGAGCTTGATGAACTCCGAACTCAACATGAGTACACTGATTTGATGTGTACACAACTCGAAACAAGGGTCAAGGATGTTGAAGCTTCAAGAGACCAAGGTCTAATGGAGATCATGGACTTGAAGAAAGCTCTTGACGAAGCCAAGGATGAAATAGCGGTGTTTAAGAAGGTCGTGAGGCATGGCTCAGGTGGAGGAGTGCCTCATGTGAAAGTCAAGGAACCGGATTCATTCGATGGTACAAGGAGTGCAAAGACTCTTGGTAACTTCTTGTGGGACATGGAGCAATACTTTGAAAGATTGGGTCTATCCGATGATGAGACTAAGGTCAAGGTTGCTGCTCAATTCCTCACGAAAGATGCCAAGATGTGGTGGAGAAGAAGGATGGACCAGGTTGCAAATGGAAGTGCTACTGACATCACTTCTTGGGATGAAATGAAAGGAGCCTTGCAGGCCCATTTTAGTCCTCGGGATGAAACATGGGAAGCTAGGATGAAGATCAAGTTTATAAAGCAAACCGGGAACCTTCAAACTTATTAAAGGGAGTTTGCAAGTGCGGTCCTTGAGCTACCTGATATGGCGGAGAGAGACAAGGTATTCAATTTCATTGTTGGATTGAAGCCTTGGGCACGCAATGAGGTGAAGAGACAAAGGATTCGTACACTTGAAGAAGCCTTTGCTGCGGTTGACAGGTTGGTTGAGCACTATGATGATACTTTTGATGATAGGAAGAAGAAGTCCGATAAACCGAAGGATAAGAAGAAAGAATAAGCTTCGAAGTCTGATGATTCGAAGGGAAAGAAGGTCTTGAAGTGCTGGATTTATGTAGGGCCACATACGGTGAAGAATTGTCCCTCTAAACCGAATTTGGCTGCCGTAGCACAATCTAGTACGAAAGATGAAGGTGCTTCTGTGGGTATGATGCAGGTTCTTAGCACTGTTGCTGCTACAGAGGTGATCTCTCGGAAGGATCCTGAGAGGAACAAGTTGGAGTACGTCTGAATGAAGGTTGGAGGAGCTGATATACTCACTATGGTAGATAGTGGGGCCTCTCACAACTTTATGGGTGAAGATACTGCAAGGAAGGTTGGGCTGAAATATGTTCCTATCAAGGCACATATGAAGACAGTGAACTCTCCTCCGAATGAAGTACTTGGTGTGGCTGAACAAGTGGACACTACACTTGGTGAATGGACCGGGAAGGTGGACTTCACTATAGTGAGGATTGATGACTATGAGGCCGTTCTTGGGATGGAATTTATGAAGCAATATGATGCGATGATTGTTCCACACTTGAAGAAGTTGTACATCTATGATGGAAGGGAAGATGTACCCATAGGTGTTCCCACCTTTGGTGTAACTAGGCCTAATCATGAGGTGGCAACAATGCAGGTGAGGAGTGATGAAGATTTGGGTGATGTATGTAACCGTTTGTCCAAGGCAGAGACAAAGCTTACCGAACAATCCTTGGTTATCAAATCACTTTCAGATAGTATCTTGGACTTGACAAGAAGGCTAGAGGTGATTGAAGATGAGGAGGCTGATGAAGCATATATGAGACTGGGTGAGGACCAGGTTACTTACCTACAAAGGTTGGAGGTCGAAGATCCTGATAGGTGGATCGAATTGATTAGTGAGGGGGAGCCTTCAAGCTCTCACCCCTCTACATCTTCTTAGAGAGACAAGAATATGGGACTCATTGTTAGCTGCTCATGACAGTGAGTCCCCTAAGCGGTTGAGCAGGTTATGATGGTGCAAGGGTGGCTTGGCATCAAGCATCATGACATGTTGCAGATGGATGGAGATTACTTCATGGACCTAAGCATGGACTATTCTGATGGAGTTCAGGATGTGGCAGATGTTTTGGGAAACAATTGATGATGGCATGAGGATGTTCACTCTCATTGTTTGAGCGTGATGGTTGGACTGATCACCCGACTAGTTCAGACATGGGGTCGCGAAGTGTACAGAGATGTGTTAACATTGGGTGGAGTATCATGGCAACTGAGCACATGGAACACATGGAGCTATTATGTTGGATGGAGTCTCATGACAATTGAGCACATTGGACACATGATGAAGGTAGGTGTTCTCTTGAGGCACGCGACTTGATGATGAGGTGCTCTCTTGAAACACTTGACTTGACACTTGATGGAGAGTGTTCTCTTTGAGCACTTGATAGTTGATGACATGATGGAGGACACATTGTTGCAGTGGACATGTAGCTTGGTGTTGGAGGGATCAGCCTTCCATGGTGATGAGCAACATGGAGACATTGTGGCAGTTGGTCGATGGTCATGGACATCGATGACATACCTTGGTATGGAGTATCTTGGTGACAGTTAGTCACTTGGATGAGACATGGGGGAGATGGAGGCCTACATATGTTGCAGGGGTGGTTGCCATATGTGAGGGGAGTCGACATCATGGTTTGATACTTGGAGTTTGGATGTTGTCGAGGACGACAACAACTTTAGGTGGAGGAGGATGTAACGCCTTGGGAGTTTGGCGACGGTGTGACGGGCGCACGAACACGGTGGGCACCCCGGGAAAGCGTCGGGCGACTTGGGCGGACCGCCGGGCGGGCGCGCACAGAGAGTTGGCACGACGAGCGCGTTGGTTGAACGCCGGGCGGGCATGCACGGAGAGTTGACATGATGGGCGCGCGCGGGTTGAGTGACACAGGCACGTGCACGATGGCACGGTGGAGAGCGCGGGCGCGCGGGAAGGCACACACAGAGGGCGCGCGGTGAACGTGAACGATGGGCGCGCTGCACGACTACGACATTCTCACGAGATGCGTGCGACGTTATGGACAACAACCGAACGACGAACAACAAATGATATGGGCAAACGTTGGAGGTTTATACGCGGGCCACATGGGTGGACTTAAGAATAAAAGCCGACCGAACGATGGGTTCATGTAGGGGCTTCGTGTGGAGGTTTGGGGTGTCGGCCGAGGGGCTTCACCCGCCCCTGACACACGATAGCTGCCATATAAATATGATGGAACGTTGGAGCTTTGGAGCATTCATTCGAACCATTCACATATTCGCTCTACGCATTAGAGAAGAGTGATAGTGCAGTTGGAGCGCATAACTCATGCGCATAAGGCATGAATGCGCAGGGTTAACTCTTGGACATGGTTGAGGTATGAAGGTCATGTAACAGGTTGGAATGTGCAGAATTGTGCAGGGATTATACGAGCATCTTGGTGACCCGTGTGTGGGCACCCGCTCATGTATAAAGGTGCAGATTCTCTATCTAAAGGCAGGTTGCCTTGTATGTAAAAATTGGCTAAGTGTTGGCTTGGATTTTGCCAAGCACACTAGCTCATTGTACTATTGGAAAACTGATATATAATATATTGTTGGGCAGACTGTTCGGGAGTTGCCCCTCCCCTTTATATCTTGCAATTGTTGTTTTATAATTGCCGTGAATAATGATTAAGTATGGGTGATCATTGATATAAAGGTTTAATGCTTTTTACTTGGTTGCGAAAAACAAACTAAGTATCGGTTGTGAATTAGGCGTAGTCCGCACACTTAAGTATTGTTAAAAAGAAAGAGTGGAGTGGTGCCGCACCTTGCCGGCACAGTTGGAAGACCACCGTAGGCTTGGGGGCGTGACAGGATGTATTGCGCCAACTTTTTATAAAGAAGTCAATCTACAAGGACTGGACAGAGTTGCCGTAAATGCTGGTGTATGCACATTATCATAGCGTATTTACAGTTGAAGTAGGTGCAAATTTTTACTTTTAATAATATCAATATATCTACTTTACAAAATAAAAGATTATTTTTTTAAGCTAATTAATTTGGTTATTTTTTGAAATTAACTTGCAAAGTTTATTAAAGGTTTTGAAAAATTAAATATTAAATTTATTTTTGGCTCTAAAGCATGACTTTCCTAAGCTTTGGACGCAAAGTCTTATTGTGTCTATCTTCAAAAATGGGGACAAAAGGGTTCCCTCTAATTATAGGACCATTCTGATTAGCGACATCCTATCCAAGCTTTATGGGCTCATTCTCGAAAAAAATCTTAGCCTTTGGCTTGAGAACTAGGGTAAAAGAACTAAAGGGCAAGTTGGTTTTAGGAGACATCACTCAACCATCAACCACTTTGCCACCCTTAGGATCATCAAAGAGGAATGATGCGATAGTAAAACCGATCTCTTCTATTGTTTTGTGGACTTTAGAAAAGCTTTCGACATTGTCCCCCGAGATAAGCTCCGGGAGAGGCTTGAAGAGATCATTGTTCCTCCTAAACTGAGGATTATTGTGATCCGCCTCTACGAAACTGTCATTGCCAAGCTTAAGTCCAACGAAGGGTGGTCTAAAGATATTAAATGTAATATCGAGGTTAAGCGAGATTGTCCCCTTTCCCCTACCGTTTTTGGTATTTACATCGATAAACTAGAGGAATGTCTGGAAACCGTGGGCTGCAAAAACGCCGAGCTCGCTGGTATTATCATTGCTCTTCTCCTTTATGCTGATGATATCGTTCATCTTGCAAGGAGCCATGATGACCTAGACAAGCTACTTAAGACTCTTCATGTCTACTGCTCCAAGATGGGTATGACAGTTAATACCGACAAGACTAAATTCATGATCATTAAATCTAAAAAGATCACCCATGGTAGTTTCATCTATGATAACCATTGCCTTGAGTAGGTTTCTTCTTATAAATATTTGGGTATTGACTTTCCTCATCAGCTCAACTAGAATTATAGCATCGAGAAAAGAATTATTGGAGGTTGGAAAACTTATTATGAGCTTGAAAACAATTGTAAGTCGGCCCATCTTTACATTTGTTGTTAAAAAATGTTCCTATTTGAGACTCTCATCACCCCTGTTACCCTATATGGATGTGAAGTTTAGGGGTACAACATATGTAGGGAGTCGTAGAGAAAGATTCAATTGATCTAAAAGAAATTCATAACCTATAACGTCAAGATCAAGGGAAATAATCCCTAGCCTATCCCACTTTGAAAGTGAGGCAATGTTTAGGTATCTGATGTATAAGAATAAGATTCACAATATGAAGTCCAAGAGGCTCCCAAAAATTGCTTCTAACTTTAGTCAAAACCCCCACCTACGCCTCAAGAGCGGGTGGCATCAGGATGCTCAATCTTAGCTCAACCTTTGGGGGATTAAGGAGGAGATCATCATTGGAAGCAAGGACAATATCAAACATACTATTACCTTCATTTTTAAGGATAAGATGTGGGATGCTAAGGAGTTAGAGGGTAAAAGGAAGCTAAGGTACTATAAGGAGGTGATCAACCCCACCCTTGATAACTAGAATTATCTCTCTATCTTGACTAACACCAAAAAGAAAATGAACATCACTAGGATTAGAAATAACTCTCATGAGCTTCGGAGAGAGACCGAATGGTGGTATACTCCCAAGAATCTCTGGGACGACAAAATTTGTCAGAGTTGTGATACTAAGAAGATGGAAGACAAAAAGCACTTCATTTTAGACTACCCGACTCTTGCCCACATCTACTCTCAACTCCCTATCATCAACTACACCTCCAATCTTCTTGACTTCTTAAGCCAACCTAACTATAGCGATCTTGGAATACTTCTTTCCCTACTCCTTGATCACAGAAACAAGATTTTGAAGAATGACAATTCGAATCTCTTTTCTTCAGGTCGGAGAGACCACATTGGTCTTAGTGGATGTTAATCATCATCATCATCAACATCATTATTGAAAAAAAAAACTCCAACTTCCGAGTATCCTCATAAATTAATTGTCTAATAAAAAATAAATGTTTTAATATGATGCATGCACAAATATGCTATGTCCATCATCTTACCTTGTTTATTTAATGTTATTTTATGGCTAAAATACTGTTATGGTTCTTTTTTATTTTCTATTGGCAAATATAATAATTATTATACACTCGAATGTAGAGAAAATCATAATATCTTGTATAGATCACGAATAGATCTCGTATAGATATCGGTATATGAAAGTAATCATTTTTTTTTTTTTTTAATTATTGGCATTGTCTACCAAGGCAAAGGAATTGCTCGGATAGTCAAAAGTGGTCGAAATTCAACCAATTTTTTTTCAAGAAATCTCACAGTAAGTTTTTGATGGTGGAAATGGATTCAACACCATCAAAAACCTCTAGGACACCCAAAATATTCAAGTTTGACAGTTATAACCTAGATCTACAAAATCCCCTGCCACTTCCATAATTTTCAAAGAAAATTTGCAAGCTAATTAGACTACAGCTAAATTGTTCTTTTAAAAAAACAAATATCAGTTTGTGATTCATTAATAATAATTTCCTTAACAACCTAAAGTATTCAATGACATGTTTTCAATTAATATAATATAAATTTATGTCTTTTAGTGTTTAACTATGATTATGTTAAAGGTGTCTTTTTGGACATTACATATTTCCTTTTTTATACTCGCCTAAATGTTGTTGTGCATCTTAAGAGTTATTTTTCAAAATTTTGTCTTTTAATATCTCATACGTACTAATTACGTTTATAAATGTATTTTTATTAGAAATAGTATTAAGACATTATAATTTTTAATTAAGAAGGGTAATTTGTTAAAACAATTATGTGAAAATGGATTTTTAATGTTATAAATGTTTATAAATATTTATTAAACTTATAATTTTAAGCATTTTTAAAAGAAAATATGATCAAATGTTTTTTTTCTTATCTAATGAAAAATAAGACTTCTAAATGTTTGTGAATATATAAATCATAAAAATATTTGTTTTCAATGAAAATGTAAAAAAACATAATTTTGTATTATAATTTACAAATTTTAACATTATAATTTGGTAGCCAAAAATAACATCTTTAGTTGAAAGTAAAGTTATTTAAAACCTTTTAAAGGATGTTGCAACTCAATTTTTTTTTTAATTTAAAAAATTAAATTGACTTTTCAAGTACGCCATGTCACATATGTTTTACAATATTTCAATATTTCAAATGTCACCAAACACGTGTGTAGATATGTTACAAACATATTTTCCAAACATATGAGTATATAAGTTATAATTGTATTTGTCAAAACACATAATTTCATATTATAATTTACAAACTTCAACATTGCAACTTTGACGGCCAAAAATTGTACCTTTAGCTAAAGGTAGGAGTTATTTAGGAAATTTAAAAGATGTTCCATCACAAAGTTTCTTTTTATTAAAAAATAAAATTGAATTTCCAAGTATACAATGTCACATATCTCTTACAATCTTTCCATATTTATTCAATTCTCTAAATTGATAAGAATTACATAATTAAAAAAAAAAAAAAAAAAACATTGAAATGTAGTCAAACATGTGAGCATGTAAGTCATAAAGATATGTGTTCTCAATGAAAATGTTAAAATACATAAATTAATATCATAATTTAGAAACTTTAACATTACAACTTTGGTCCTAAAAATGACATCTTTGGATAAAGGTAGGAGTTATTTAGAAATATTTAAATTAATGTTGCAACACAAATTTTATTTTAATTAAAAAGAAGAAACTTTCGAAATATACCAAGTTACATATAACTTATAATCTTTCTATATTTCCTCAATTCTCTAAACTGATAAGTGATGCACACCAAGGCTCTCTTTGAAATGGGCTTGACTAAAAAACACAACAAATAAATACTCAACAACAAACTAGATCATATATTCTTTTTAGTTGATATGATTTCTAAAAACCCGAGCCTACTTCTACATCAAACTCCTTTGATTAATTAGTAAGCATATTGCTTATAGGGTTGATCATCAACAACTATTATATCATTATTTGGTCATAATTGACAATTAATGATTGTATTGGCTCAGATATATTAGTCTAGTATGATTTCTCCACTTAATTCAGCTTTATAGTTTCACTAGGTATACATACTTTCCCTTCATGTAAGGTGTGTATACATTCTAAAAATTGCAAAAAATAAAATGTGCATTAATTGTGCAATCTAATATAGGAATTATGGGTTTCTTACCATTGTAAAGCCCTACTTTCCATTTTCAATGGACTTCACTAACTTCTAAGAATACAAATACGGTTCATATATTGGATAAGGGACCATTAACCATTTTGATACACTTATACTAGATCATTGATTGTGATCGAAGCTTTATAATATTATAATTACTTTTTGCAAGAGGCAGGTACTAAATAGAAATGCTACATATTGCACTTGTTATACCAGCCGAAAGTAATTATATTGTAATCAATTTGGGTACATAATCCATGACAACTAGATGGCGCTACCTATAGGTTTTAACCCTGTACAAAAATTACCTGCATACGAATTCTAAAACAAAGAAAATAAACAATGCGAGAGCATAACACATAAAACACATATGCAGAGAGATTTTCCCCTGGATCCCAAAACCGGGACTACCAGCTTGATTTTTCATTATGTTTCTTTCAATGTTACAATACATATTTATACATGCCGAAGCATCCAAAACCATGGACCGAAAACCATCGCATCCAAAACCATGGACCGAAAACCATAGGTAGGTTCGCCCAACCTAATATAGGTTCCAAATTATTTTTTTTTCCCGAGGCACTACCCCGGACCCCGTAGAGGGGGGCTACCCACCCTCCTCAAATGCCCTGGATAGGGGGGGCTGCCACCCCCTTGTGACCCCCCCACTGCGCAATCAACACAACAAAGGGGGGGGATCCGCCCCCCGTCTAACCCCCCGGTTCACTACGTAGATTAGTCGTGGAAAGAATATAACACAACCCAACAATATCCCACTTGTTGTTTTCTTTCCACAGGGGGGCACAGGAGAGCTTAGTCATTTTTCCAGCCCTGAAGCGCCCATTGTTTCTCTACACCAAGAGAACTTCTTAGAGCTCACAGATTTTTTCAATGAATCTGCAGTATTATTCAAAGTGTCCACCTTTACCAGCAACACCTTTTTGTCTTCTATCATATCCCTCACAAAGTGATATTGAACATCAATGTGCTCTGTCTTTGAATGATAAGTAGGGTTCTTTGCCAAGAAAATTGCACTTTGGCTGTCACAATCTATCCTTATAGCTCCCTGTACTAACCCCATACTTGAACACAATCTCTGCAACCAAACTTCTTCCTTGCTTGCATGAGTGGCTGCCATGTATT
Organism: Pinus taeda; assembly: GCA_000404065.3. Taxonomy (NCBI): domain Eukaryota; kingdom Viridiplantae; phylum Streptophyta; class Pinopsida; order Pinales; family Pinaceae; genus Pinus; species Pinus taeda. Next base: position 35,611 of record APFE030930809.1, read on the forward strand.
CTGCCTTCGTAGTTGATAGTGCCACTACAGATTGTTTCTTACTCATCCAACTCATTGCACCTCCAAATAGGTTAAACACATACCCACTTGTAGATCTTCTCTGATCCAGATCTCCAGCCCAGTCTGCATCAACAAAGCCACGGATATCCAACACTCTGTCTAATCCTAATCTTCCTTGGTAGCACAAACCATATCACTAGTGCCACGCAAATACCTAAAAACCCGCTTCACTGTTGTCCAGTGCTCCTTCCCTAGTTTTGACATAAACCTGCTCAATACTACTGCATGTGCAATGTCGGGTCTAGTACAGACCATGGCATACATCAAGCTACCGACTGCACTTGCATATGGAACACGGGACATGTCCTCTTCCTCTTCTTGTGTCTTGGGACACTGTTCAGCAGATAACCTCACACCTACAGGAATAGGAACCTTCACCGGTTTTCTATCCTGCATATTAAACCTCTGCAATATTGTCTCGACATACTTCCTCTGGTTTAACCAGAGCTTCCTCTTTGCCCGATCTCTTTTAATTTCCATGCCCAAAATATAGTTTGCAGCACCAAGATCTTTCATGTCGAATTTGGAGGACAATGGGGTCTTCAAATCCTGGATAATTTCTTTGTCATTTCCAACCAACAACATATCATCCACATACAAGACCAGATAAATAACACGGCCACCAATTAATTTAAAATACACACAATGATCTGCTTTGCTTCTGGTGAAGCCAATCCCCCGTATAAATGTATCAAATTTCTGATACCACATCCTTGGTGACTGTTTTAACCCATACAGAGACTTCTTTAACTTGCATACCAGTTCTTTCTTACCCTTCACCGCAAAGCCTTCAGGTTGCTTCATGTAGATTTCCTCCTCCAAATCCCCGTGAAGAAATGTTGTCTTCACATCCATCTGTTCTACCTCAAAATCAAAAGCAGCAGCAACAGATAAAAGTAATCTAATAGAAGTTACCTTGGCAACAGGAGAAAAAATATCACCAAAATCAATTCCCGGCACCTGGGAATAACCTTATGCTACCAACCGAGCTTTGTATTTCTCCACCTTCCCTTCTGCATTTGTCTTCTTCTTGAACACCCATCTGCTGCCAATGGGTTTCCTTCCAGCCGACAACTCCAGCAGATCCCAAGCCTCATTTTTGTGCAAAAGATGCCATTTCATCAACCATGGCCTCTTTCCAGAGTTTTCCATCCTCTGAATCCACTGCTTCCTTCACAGTTCTGGGATCATCATCAGTAACAGACAAAGCAAAGGTTGAACAGAAAGCAGATGGACTATACCTTTCTGGCTGCCTTCTTTCTCGAGCTGATCTTCTCACAGCCGGAGTTTGTGGCTCTTCATCTTCTGATTCCTCCTCTGCTACAGAGTCTGATTCTTCCCCCTTTAGTTCAAACTCTATCTTCACAGGTTCCTTTGGTTGGACTTCATGTTTAATAACATCTTTCACCTCTCTGAACACCACATCTCGACTGTACACAACCTTCCTTGTTACTGGGTTCCAAAGCTTATAACCCTTTAAACCATCCTTATACCCAATAAAGATGCACTTTTCAGATTAACTATCCAACTTGGTTCGTTTCTCCTTTGGAACATGTACATATGCATCACATCCAAATACCCTCAGATGTGAAAGAGAGGGTTTCTTACCAGTCCATACTTCTTGT
>APFE030930823.1:0-37936 GCA_000404065.3 Pinus taeda
GAGCTCATGAGGAGTTTGAGTGTTGTTCACCCGAACATTTGTTTTGTTGAGAATAACAACCGCAACATGAGCAGCTTCACCCCAGAAAGTTGCGGGAGTTCCTGATTCATCAAGCATAGCACTAGCCATTTGTTGGACTGTTCTGTTCATTCTTTCCACAACTCCATTTTGCTGAGGAGTTCTAGCTGTAGAGAATTCTCTTCTTATCCCATGTTCATCACAGAAATCGAAAAATTCATTTGAAGTAAATTTCCCACCTCTGTCAGATCTGAGGCACTTAATTTTGTGACCTGATTCATTTTCGGCCAAGGCTTTGAAGGCTTTGAATTTTTCGAATGCTCATCTTTGTGCTTCATAAGTCCTAACCAGACAAACCTGGAGAAATCGTCAATGAATAATATCAAGTATTCTTCTCCTCGAGGTGTTCTTTTCCTGAAAGGACTGCATGTATCTGTATTTACTAGCTCAAGAGGCATGCTAGCTGATCTTTCCTTCTCTGGAAAGTTAGTTCTGGTTTGTTTTCCAAACTGACATGATTTGCATATGGTGTTGTCAGGAATTTTGATATCTGGAAGATCGCGAACTGCCTGATATTTGCATGCTTTCCTTATTTGTGATAAGCTTAGATGTCCCAACCTCCGATGCCATAACCAGTGCTCATCATCCTTGCTTAGATAGCATTGTTGTTGTCCTTCTTCAAATATGTACAGATTATTTGGAGTTCTTTTGCCTTTGATCACTGTTTTACCTGTATCAAGATCACGAACAAGACATCCATTTGATCTGAATATCACCTCGGTTCTTTGATCACACATCTGACTGACACTTAGAAGATTATGTTTCAATCCATCAACATACAAAACATTTCCAGCCTTGACCTTTTCTTTTAACTGAGCAATACCTTTTCCTTTTATAGTTGCAGGAGTATCATTTCCAAAAGAGACTTTCTTTCCTTTTTCTAGAGCAGAATATGACTCAAGTTTTTCTTTATCACCTGTCATATGCTTCGAACATCCACTGTCAATGTACCATAGATTTTTCTGTCCCTCTGCATAAAATGCTATCCCACATCTTTCTGTTTGTGGTTCCTTTATTCTCCATGTTTTGCTGCTTGAGGCTTGTTCCTTTCTCTGCTGAAACCTGCTCCTGCATTCAGAGTCTTCATAACCAAAGTTATTGCAAATAGAACATTCAACTTCATTTTCAAAAACCGAAAAGTTTTTATAGGTCCTTTTTGTAATCCCGGTCATACTTCTTTGTTTTTGAGCTTCCCTAGTCATGATTGTTTTATATGCAACACATTGAGCTGCTTTGTGACCAAAGTTATGGCAAGAAAAGCATTGTCCATTGAAGAAACTTCTGCGGTTATCGAATCTACCAGCCAATTGATTGTAATTTCTTTTGTCATTTATTCTTGAACCAAATTGAGAAGATTTTACCTGTGGCTGGTTGTAGCTTTTGTTCACCCTTAAGATGGATTGCCCCTGATAGTTTCTGTTTGCAATTTGTCCCTGTTTTACCTGATGTTCTTCATTGTGCTTTTGCTCATTTCTTCTTGCTGCATCAAGATAACTTTTTGAGGTGGATGCTTGAGAAGTTTCTCCATTATAGCCCAGACCTGTCTTGTTTAGAGGAGACCGTGCACATTGATAATCTCATCCAAAGTTTCAGATCCTTTGACAAACTTAAGATTAATAGCTTTTGTTTTCTCAATCTCTTTTCTAAGACCAACAATTTCACCTTCTAATTTTTCAAGATGTCTTTCCTTTTCATCAATTGAAATTGTAGAGTATCAATGATCATATTCTTCTCTTCTATACATCTCTTAAGTTTAGTAATTTCTTCATGAAAGTAATCCACATCTATAGCATCCATATAATCATCATCTTCAAATGCCATTAACAATTTATATTCATTACCTCGTTCATCTTCATCACTGTTTGATAGACCATCACTGTCTTCATGAGTGTAGTAGCTTTTCTTACTTGCACTCTGTTTCTTGTTCCATCTAGCAGGTCCTTTCCTTTATCCTTATAAGGACATTTTGCAGCATAATGACCTACTCTTCCACAAGCAAAGCATTTAAAAGGCAACTTACCTCTGAACCTTCCAGAACCCCTTTGAAGATTTCTGACAAAGTTTGATTCTTCTTCCTCTTCTTCTGGGACGTGGCTTGCTTCATAATAATCTCCTTTGCATGATGCCTTGAAAGCAGCTTCTCTTCTATCTGATGGACCTCCCTTTCTCATTTCATAAGCAGTTAGAATTCCATGTAGCTGAGACATAGTAAGAATTCATAGATTTTCTTTTTCTTCTATTGCAGATACTTTAGATTCAAACTTGGGGGACAATGATCTTAGAACCTTTTCAACCACAATAGCCTCTTTTATTTCTTCACCCAAATTTTTCATACAATTTACAACTTCATCTACCCGAAAAAAATAGTTAGCCACACTTTCATCATTATACATCTTGAGAGTCTCATACTGAATCCTGAGAGTTTGAAGTTTGGCACGCTTTACCTGTTCATCTCCTTCATAGCTCGTGATAATTTTGTCCCATATCTATTTTGCGGATTTATAGTGCATTACCTTCATGAATTCCGATTGGGATATACATCCTAATAGGGTACTGACTGCTTTTGCATTTGTTTCATACTTCTTTTTCTCGTCTACATCTGTAGGAGTAGTTGAAGGAAAAGCATAGCCTGTCTCTACGATGTTCCAAACTTCTATACCAAGAGATTGAAGATAGGCAGTAACTCTTACCTTCCAATAATTGAAGTTTGTCCCATCAAAAACCGGTGGCCTGATAGATGCTTCCCTCTCGTAGTTGCTCATGATGAAAGATCTTCCTTCAAGCGATCAAGCTTGTTTAGAAGGACCTGCTCTGATACCAATTGTTGAAAATAACACTGAGAGGGGGGGGTGAATCAGTATTATCTAGTCCTTTTACAAAATCTTCCTTATTTATACTTTGAATTATTTTTGCATATCAGTACCATAAAATATGAGCATGAACAGGAAAAACAAACAGTCACATCAAAGAACACCAGATATAAGGTGGAAACCCAATGTGGGTGAAAACCACCTGCTGCAATATGTCTCTATCTTTTTTCAAATTAGAAACTCCTTTTACAATGGTCTTGTACTGGTGCAGTCCTTTACCAGTACGCAGGCTGCAACCTGCAGAGAGCTACAACTCTCTCTCGTTTTCCAGTCTCACCTAGAAGGGAGCTACAACCCCCTACTTCTTTACAAGGACCACTTTTCATAAATTTTCAAACTGGATCCATATACATCAAATGATCATCAAGTACATATAAATTATAGTCAGCTGCAGTAACCAGATCAAAATAACAGAATTGAACCCAGAACACCTTATCAACAGAAAAATTCAGTCAACAGAAGATCTTAAGTCAGATACGCAATTTTCCTTTCATTGTCCTGCATCGCTACGCACTTCACCCTCTGCTTCTCTACGTACATCCGCAGAGCTCCTTCTGCTACACTGCGTGACCACGCACTGCTTCTTCTACTGTGTTGCGTACAGTACGCACCCAAAGACACTATCGTGCCGCGTACTTCAATGAAGGCACGCACCCAAAGACATTATCGCGCCGCGTACTGTTTATGTGCGTACGCACCTGAACCACCGTCGCTCTGCATACCCATGCACTGCTCCTTCATCGCCTTTGCGTACCCACGCACTGCGCCTTTGTCGCACCTGCGTACCCTCGCACTTATCCTTCTTCTGCTCTGCGTACCTACGCAGCGGCACCGTTAAACACATGCGTACATCAGATTAGGGCTAAATTTACAGATCACCAATGTGCTACAGATAGACAGATGCCCAGATCTGATCAAGTGCTCGGGAGATCACCCTTTACAGATTCACCTTCCACTTTACTTTCATATAGATCAATCTTTTTGAAACAATAACCCAAATATTTCAGATCTTAAGATATTCAACCCAAAAGCATGCTCAGCCAAATGATCTCCTTTGCTTTATATAGGCAAGCTCTTCCTCAAATCAAGGATCATGGGACTCAATAATAATAATAAAATAAAACAATACCACAGGCCAGAACCATGATAACACAATACCGTCGGCTAAATACCAAGGGTTAAACATAAGAAACCCCACGTGTGCGCGCTTTACTGCCTTGAAGTGTGTGCACTGGGGTACGCACCTCATGAATGGGTAACCTGCGTGTCTGGACGCGGTCCCTGCACAGCGTACCTGCGGGTACGCATCTTCTGAACTATTCTCCTGCGTACTTCTTAATTTTCATCATATTGAGAGCCCTTGCCGTGGGTGTTGCCATCAAGTACAACATCTGTAACACCAGAAACATAATGCCAACATTGACAAGCTGCACACAATCTTATTTTGCAAAGCAAAGTAAAAAGTAGTGGCATTTGAATTTGCATCACTTTCAGAATTTATTTTTATCTCTTTTTGGTGGGGTTCATATTTTATTTTCTTTTTTGATCCTTTTCTCTTAGTCCTTTGACTTTTCTTTTAGGACTTCACCTTCTTTACATTTTTTATATTTAATATCGGAAAACATTTTGCAGAAAGAAAAAGTATGTACAATATTACAATACTAATCATAGTCAATTCAAAATTATGAATCCTATTATTATAGGACCCTAACAGTGGCTCCACATGGGGATGGAATTTCCTGGTGAAATGTCAAGAACTTTAAGATCAATAGCCTTTGAAACTTTGACTGTGCTTGCCTTGTAACTGCTTTTCTATGATCTGCTCTATTCATACATATGATGTTATACCTTTCAAAGCTTAGGGCCTTCTCTTCGGGATTCAAACTCAAAAGGAAATCATCCAATCCAATCTAAACTTTGCAATGTTATGTACAATGAGCAAAGTAAACAAATGAAATAATGTTAATTTGGAGAAAAGTAATGCTTCAACATTCTACCATTGACTGGTCCACTTGGTAGATCTATTCCATCTAACTTCTTCAAGAAAAATGCATTGTTACCTCTGTAACCATAAATGAGGTAAGGGCCTTACCATAGGAAATCAAATTTCCCATGTTTACCTTTTTCTTCTCTTCTAGAATCCCATTTGAGCACTTTTTCACCTATGTAAAAATCATCAGCTTTGGATTTCTTGTCAAAAATATTTTGATTTTATCTTAGATCACTTGGGATTTGTCATAGACTTCTTCCTTGGTTTGCTGCAAATGTATTGTATGATTTATCCTCCTTTTGATATCATTGGATTCCACCTGCTGTCCTGGATCATCTTCATCACTGGTACTCCTAAAGAGAATGGAAAAACAACATCCATTCCATATACTAGTTAATAATGAGATGTACCAGTGGACTTTTTTGTAGTTATTATGTCTTCCCATAACTATTACTGGCAGTTCATCCTCTGCCATAGGACTGTCCTCATCCTCTGTCGGTTCCCCGTCCTCTCCTAGCATTTTGTTTTCTAGTAATATTTTCCTCAGCCTTCATAGCACTCTGGTAGGCTTCTTTTATATTTCTCGGGGAAAGAATGTTGATTTCATCCAGTATTTCTAGTCTCAAACCATTTATGTATCTTTTTGTCTTCTAAGTTTACTTGGTAGAATTCTTCCATATACTCTCTCACTGTCATCCCTTTTTGTCTCAAATTCTGCACTTGTCAATTCAGTGCAACCTGGTAATCCTTAGGCATAAATCTGCCTTTCAGTTTGGCCACCACCCTTGACCACTTCTTTATCGGTAACTTGTTCATCCTTCTTCTCTTTGCTTGGACACTGTCCCACCACAGGGCTGCGTGTCCTTTCAACTTTGTTGCAGTGAACTTGACTCTCCGGTCCTCGCTGACCTCTTCACTTTCAAAATACTTGTCCAACTCGCTTATCCAATCCAACAGAACTTCTGTGGACAGACTTCCATCATAATTTGGAATTTCCAGTTTGGGCTTGCTGCTAGCCAACATGACCAACCTCAACAACCTCATTTCCGGTCCTTCCTCATCTGATCCGTCTGTTGTGACTGTGGCTTCTTCCTCACTATCATCTCCTATCTCTGGATCCCTTCTCCTTTCTACTTCCACTGCCTCCAAACAACAGTAAGGATCCTTATTTCTTCCCTCAGTCCTTCATCTGCTACTCTGCGCACACCTCTCCCACGTCCTCATCTTCCAACTTCCATGTCTATCTTGGCACTTTCAATTTTCTACTCTGATACTACTTGATGGGTCCAGCCCCTCATTACACTCACCAACCTTAATAAAGGAACATAAATTGATTGAAATGATTAACAGTTTGATTGCATGTGAGATTGACTCGTTCGGCGATTGATTACAATGATTTAATAAACATTTGGTTCTCAGTATTTATTACTTGTACCTATACCACTAGTTCTTGGACAAGTGTCAACACCTCAAAAGTCTCACTCTTGCTTTGGTAACTGACCCAACAAACCCTATCTCCTGGTCATTTTGCCTGTCATGCTATTGAGGTTGAGGGTTTTCACTGTGTAGTCTTTCTGTGTGATTTCGCTGTAAGTTTTATGCTACTCCTTGTGTTCTGGTTCAATCTTCGACTTGGAAACCTGTTCGGCCTCACTGTTTGGTAAGAGACTCTTGTTCGACACTAGTGTTTGTTTGTTTCTCCACCTTAGCGCTTAATCACTCTGTTGTGCTATGGAAATTAGTTTATTTGTAAAGATTTATGAATTTCTCTGTGTACGTGGTTAATGCTGGTTGTTTTGTTAGAATATGTGATTGTTCCTTTCTTGGCTTATTATGTTCAACCGTTCTTAGAGCTCTCTGGTCATATTGCTCTGTTTCTTGGATAGGTTGTGGTCTCAGGGTCTTCAACTTCGGTTTCTTCTTCAACGACAAGGTAAGGTTTCGTTCTATGCTGTCATTTTTCTCTCCTTTTCATGCTTTTGTCTAACTCACTTGCTCCTTCGTGAGCAAAGGGACTCTCGGTGCCCTGTCTCGGCACTGGTAAGTCCAAATCATTTGTCTTTATTTTTTTTTCGTTGCTTCTGTCTCTGTCACGGAATGCACATACTTTGTTGTTGACATTTTTCGTGCAGGCGGGTTCGTCCTGGAGGTCTTGGCTTCGGCTTTATAGCGTGCTGCCCAGACTCAGGTAGGGTCGCTCCTTGTCAATCTTGTTCACTCATTTTATCTCTATCGCTGGCTAGGGTTAGGGTAGTCTGTTGTGGAGATTTTTGACTGTTCGATAGTATGTAGTTAAGGTCTGTTAGACTTGCATTGTTTCGTTACCGGATAGTTGTTGTAGACTTGTTTTTTGGTTAGGGTTTCTAAACCTGTCCACTATTACAAACTCATTGGATTTGTACAACGTTATTTCGCATAGACTGTATGTATATTGCACAGAGATTTTGCGGTTACTTTTGTGAATAAAAAGAGAGGGTTTATTCTTCAGAAAATACATGTGTGACTTGTCTCTATCTTTTCTGCTCGAAATTTGTAAAACTTCCAGGAACCCTTTTCGTTCTTTTGATTAGTAATTCTAGAACCATGCGACCTCGTCTCCGTAATGTCCTCCGTGGCTATATTTGCAAGATTTCTTTATTGATTTTTCGATCTGTTTAATCAATACAAGTAGAACAATATACATGTATATGTTTTGTAGAACAGATACCAGAGAATGTGTTTTCACTGTATCAAGCAATTCAATAAACGATAGATAGACAACTGTGGGATGTAAAAAAAAAATAACTTGTGTGCTCAGAGATGTTTTTTTATTTTTTATTTTCTCTTTCTGAAAGGTCCCACCCTGTTACAATGCATTCTGTCTCATTTTCAATAATTGCCTCGAAACAGTTTCTCCTAACTGTTGTTGGTTACATTCTGTTGGTTACATTTTGATAGTTTATTTTCAGTTCTAAAACTGCTTATTTCTCTACGCTACAATCTGTAAAAGTTAACATGAAAATAAAAAATAATTATTTGTAACAGTTTGCCTAATTAACCTTCTACTTTCACCCGGATACGGGTGTCAATCCATGCAATTAAGTTACATGTGCCGGCCACGCGCAGAGTACAGAGGGCCACGCCACAGGCACATGGTAATAACAGGTTCTGGGCTGGCCTCCGCCCCAAGAGCATTTACGAGACTTCAATGCCCTTCAATGCGATTTGGTTCCCAAGGGATAGCAAGTAGATATTACAAGATGGCGGAAACATTCCACCAAGTTAGTTTGCAGTTTGGCTCAGGAACTGTAAGGCGCGCAGATCATTCCAGGGTCGAGGAGGGAGGCTCTGGTGGCAGCAAGCCTACCCTTGAGACCATTCCCTGTACAGTTCATGATTTAAGCTCACGGTATTTACGGGAGGTACCGAGGTTGGATGCTGGGTTGCAATGTGATCGGGGGAACTTTCTGAATCACACGTTTTCCTCAGGTAATTCAAAGGGGGGAAGCGGAAATTTGAAGGCTCTGCACATTCCTCAGGTAGCAGTTAATTACCCTGTTTTTATCATGGCTCCCCGAACGCGTGCAACTCCTCGCCGTGGTCGCAACTACGGGCAGCGGGGAAGCACAGGAGGCAGGGGCCATTCCAGCCCCCGACGCATTTCTCCCCTAGCCTGCGCGTCGCCTCCCTCGTTTGAGTCAGAGGACTCCGGTTCAGCCATCAGTAATTCGGTGCAGTCGGCGAATTTCCACTACAGACGCAGGACCAATAAGCCCATTGTCAAGGCTCTGATTACTGTGATTTTTTTAGAAGAGGATGATGAGGAGGGAAGCTGGAAGGCAGAGACAGAGGAAAAGACGCCTCCCTCCTCGGATAACTCAACGAAGATTAAAGATTTGGCAGACAGCTCCTATAGCCCTGAGTCACAGAGCAGGCTCGAAGAAGAAAGTACCCATGGGTACTCTGCGGAGCAGGCAGAAGCCTTAAGGGAAATTGGGAGTCTGAAAGGCAAAGAGCCTATGGAAATATCTCAGACTCCCAAGGAAGTTTAGCCGGAAGTGCAAGTCAGCAAGCCATTATCACCTCAGAGCAAGGCGCGGGACAAGGAACCTGATGACTCTTTCGCCAACATCCTGTACTTAAAGCTGTCGCCTGGTATCGAAAGAATTGAAGACATTCCGGACGGGATGGAGGTCACATGGGAACGCGACCCGGTCAGAGAAGCAGAGGACCGCCAGAAGCAGCTCAAGTAATGGACGTGGTTCTGGGGGTAAGCCTTCGGTTCCATGCGCAAGGAGTTTTTTGTTTTTTTTTGCTATGCCCCTATGTAGCTTAGACTTTATGCTTCGGCCTCATATAGGGAGCGACAGGGGCACTATATTTCGAGGGAGGCAGCATTCTACGACATGCTGCATACAGTGCATGTTTTTTGTCACTTGTTTTATATTCCTGAAGAAATTTGGGTTTATTATGCTGGCTCGTTTCGCTGTAAAAACTCTTCCTGTAGATGCATTTTTGTCCTCTGGCATGTATAAGCAGAGGAACAGGATTGACATGAACAGCTTTGACAGAGAGTTGCCCATACACTCTCAGAGGTTAAAACCTCTTGTAAATACTTTTTCAGTTTCTTTAATATAAATAGTTTAGTCTTTGCCCAGGAAAAAAATTAACCTTCTACTTTCCTAAACATTGTTTCTTTACGAAATTAAAATAACAACAAAAGAAATGACTACAATGTTTGCTTGCAATCTCCTCCTCAGTGCTCTCAGAAACCAAACAATCTTCTGTCATAATGACCCCTCGCCTAGATGCTCTTGCATCAGATTTGGTTTCCTATAATAAAACACTCAACACAGTTTTAAACACTATCAAATTTTCTTCGACCGTAACAGGTAACAAATATTTAACTTAGAAAAATACACTCATCCAAAAAAACAAATATTATAATTTAAGTAGGAATTAAGGGTAAAGATTGAATAGTATAAGTACACTTGTAATTAAATTTTATTGATATTCCATAAATCTTTATTTTACATAAAGGACAATTCAAAAAAAGTAACTAAGCACGGTACGTTGGGCTTATAATGGTAACGTGGTCATTCAAGTTTGGCGAAGCTCTTACATAAGGTTCGATGATTATTCACCGGCAAAACCAAAGCACAATTTCGATGCATATCTATTTGTTTTTTGAGAATAAACCTAATGGAATATTTAATTTTTAAATGTTTTTTTGGGCAGTGTTGTTGCTTTAGGAATAAGTCAGAACCTAATTGTTAGATATGTTTTTTTGGTAGATTTGGTCTAAAATATGATGGGATTTTTTTAATAGTATATTTGAGTATTGAGTTTTATGATTGGTATATTTTGTGTATTCAATGATTTTTGAGGGTGCTAAATTTGTTAAAGTAAAATTATATTTAAAAACAAAAAAAATATAATTTTGTAAAAAAATTTATGATTCATTTATATCAAAAATATAAAAATATTTAATAATTAAATTCCAAGAACAATATTAAAAGGTTTTCTAAAATTGAAATTATTTTTTGATTTTAAATTCCCTATTAATTATTTATGAGTAAGAAAGTGATTATTTAGATAACACATTTGTCTTTTAAGATTTTTATTATTCTCAATTAAATTCATTTCATTTTATTTTTATTTTATGTTTCTTTATTTCAAAATTCAAATTAAATAATTTTGACCCAAAAACATTAATCATGATATTGTAATACTTAATAAATTATTTTACTTATTAATTTAAAAATGAAAAATATTGAATTTTTATACACTTTAATAAAAAATAATGTAATTATGTTTTAAATTTTAAATTTTAAATTTTTCAATTTAACTTTAAATTTAAAATTATTAATAATATTATTTTATAAAAATATTCTAAATATTTAAATAATCAATTTGTAAATAAAACACATAAAACATGGATAGAAGTAATAAACTCCCAGTGACCTTCCTTTTCCATTCTGGTCTATATCTAATATGGGTCTATTTCATAATCTAAAATCAATACCTATCTTATAAGCTAAATTGGTCTTTCTTAATGAAGTACATCAAATATCTTTGAAACCTCCTTATCCCTCTAAAGTGAGCTATTCTCGACTTTCAACTCTCAAAGATAGGTGATAACTTGCAACTCGAAGAAAATCCCGAATCATGGGCTCACAGCGACTAGTACGAATACTCACGAGGGTGACTTAATAATGGACCAAGGAAATAACAAATAGCATTGGCTCGGGTGACTTAACTTGTACGGTCAAAGATGAATTGTATAATGAAGGAGACCGAGGTCCAAATCTCATGGAGTACAGTGACCTGTTATGGTGGCGGTTAGAGGGGCGGACTCCCCAAACCGTCTGAGTCTGCTCTTGCTAAAATCATAGGATATTAGTATACCCGACTTACAGGTGGTTGGATATACTCTTGGTGTTATAGTGGCCAAATATGAAGTTTGATCCCGGGTCTCTCTTGGATTAGGCTTGATAGTTACCGATTCACCATGCGGTTAAAAAAAAAAGAAAACAAATGGAAGGGTAATGTTTGGGGAACCTTATGCCTTAAAGAACAAAAATAAAAATATCACTTGATGAATTAAAGCATTTTCTATTTATCTAAAAAGATAAGGGGTTTGGAAATTATTTATATAATGATATAGATATAATTGCCCTCTTCACCCATTTTAAGAAAATAGAAAATAGGACATTGGATAGCAATTAAATTGTGTTAAATTAACTTTTTCCATATCAATAATCATGTGAGTATCATTCATATATATATATATATATAAATAAAGAGTATCATATATATAACTAAATATGAATTTTTTTATATAAATAAGGAGTATTATATATATAATTATAATTATAATGTGAATTTTTTAATTGTAATATTGTAATATAATTTTAAATACAACTGTAATTTTTTGTGATTATGTTTTTGGATGTACAAATAAATTTAGTATATTGAAAAAAATTTAGAGCAATGGAATACAATAGATTAAACAATTTAAATTCAATGTTTTTAAAAAAATTGGTTGGATTTTAGTTGAAATTAACCAGAAAAAATGTCTTCAAAAAGTCTAGATAGATCCATTGGAAGACATGACTTCCCACTGGCTCAACCACAAAGACTAACCCCAAGGGTATCTAAAGAATTGAATGTGTGACCTCTCAATACGAAATATGCTTTCATTAATTGAATCCATGACCTCCCAATAGCAAATATACTTTAACTAAATCTCAATAGCAAATATACTTTAACTAAGTCTCAATAGCATATATGCTTTCATTAATTAAATCTGTAACCTCTCAATAACAAATATACTTTAACTATAAAAACTTGAACAATTAAACTAACCCTAAAAATTATAAGAAACTTGAAATTTTAATCAATAATTTAAAAATATAAATAAATTTAACAAAACCATTAAAAACATCGTTCCGTCCTACACATCTATATATTCCATCCAACATTAACGTTTAAATGTTGTAATCTTCAACTAGCTATTAATGATAACATATATTTTCATTTACATATATTGTATTACGTCGACATTACAACATTCAACAACACGCGTGGTGACATTTACATTTTCAATATTATTAGTCCTTGCCTTTGGCATAGCAAGGACTATAGCAATCGATAGATGTTGAGTTATCATTAAATTGCTTTTACCAATTCATACTTTCATGCTTTAACCAATGTTTCAAAAAAAATATTCTGCTAAACAAACTTTTATCCAAAGTTTCAATTTGGACCTCTTATTGCCAAAGAACTGTATGATTTTCATAAAACTTAAAATAACAATTTACAATTTCAATTCAATCCTAATTTAATGTTAGTTTAGAGTTAGTATTAGTTGAAACATGATATATATCTATTATATATATATATATATATATATAATTCAATCCTAATTTAATGTTAGTTTAAGTGTTAGTTTAGAATTAGTATATATATATATATATATATATATATATATAATATATATAAAGTTGAACGCTATATATAAGTTTCAATGCTTTCTATGTATAGGTTTCATTACTGGTTCACATCTTATATAAGTTTGGCTAACTCATTCATCTAATGTATAAGGCAACACCTACAACACCTACACTTAATTTTACATGCATTTTTCCATGAACACAACTTACAGACACTGCCACATTTGGGCTTTGGGATTCTTTATCTAATAGTTTTCTCTTTGGTATTCTTTCTTTGGTAGTTTTCTCCCCCGAACACAACTCACTGACACTGCCACATTTGGGTTTTGGTATTCTTTATCTAGTAGTTTTCTCTTTGGTAGCTTTCTCCCCTTGTTTCCCTTTGGGTGGATATCAGAGAAGCCCCAAAATAATGCGAAAGTGAAGAGTTCAAAGAAAAATCACACAGGGCTGCTGCTATCTGTAAAATTCATTCAAATCATACAATGTTCAAAGAAAAATCAGGGAAGGTTGTTTCTATATGCAAAATTCAATCAAATCAAACATATTGTAGGGTAAGTTTTATTATACACTATGAATTCTTGTTATATATAATTTTACAGAAAATTAAATGCTATTTCCATATATTATTTTGATTCACCTGCTATGAAAATTTTTCTCCCTTATCTTTTCCACTATTACTTCATAAAAAAATAATTCCACTGTTACTTCATAAAAAATTAAAAATTAAAAATTCATAGACTAGGCTTTTCTCCTATCTTTTCCCCTGTTACTGCTAGTTTATAAAAGATCATTTCCCCTTCTATTTATAAAAAACAATTTTAGTTAGATTATAAAAAATGGTTTCCCACACTAGTTTTTTAGAGACCATGTTACCAATTATTATAGTAACTTATACATAACTTTGCTAAATCCAGAGCTTTTGCTTATAAAAAATGGTTTTTCCCACTAGTTTTGACCAAATTACTAGTTATTATAGTATCTTATACATACATTTGCTAAATCTAGAGCTAGAAGCAAATGTAGTAGTTTTTGCTCTAACAAATCCATATCCTAAACCACTTCCAATGAAACCCTATGCAAGAAAAGAAAACAAAGTTTTGCAAATAAACGAAATTTAGTTTGCATTACATTTTTCAAAATAATAAAAAAAAATCCACAGAAAATGTGCACAAAATGCGAAAAGAATTTTTTCATAGCTAAAAGTAAAACTTACAATTTAAAAATTTACAATTCAAATCATTGTTTTTAAGTTATGCAAATAAACAAAGTTTAGTTTGCATTACAATTTTCAAAATAATTAATTTTTTCCATAGAAAATGTGCACAAAAGGCGGAAAGAGTTTTTTCATAATTACAAATAAAACATACAATTTAATTCTTTTTTAGTATGCATTTATTTTTTGGACAAATTTAAACCTATAGTTTTGTCTTCAATGATTTTAGGTTTAAACTTAAATTACAATTTTAGCATCTATTCATTTTATGGACATATCAAAAATAAAATTGGAGATTTAAATTTTTAAACCAGTTTAAAATGTACATCACTCAACAATAGCATGTTTCATGTTTTATCACATGCCAACAAAAAAAAAGTGATTTTGTCATCCCTCTTGTGAAAAATATTGCTTCTTACTTTAGGAAAACAATTCAATGAAGCCATTAGAAAATGATAATTGTGTGTAAAGGGATTTGCTTGTTTAGAAAGCATTGGAAGATAGCTTATCTTGTTATTGCGATTAACAGGCAGGCAGGGAAGTCGCGGGGTCTAATGTCGGGTAGCGATGGCGGTGGTGCAACTCTGGTTTTGCATAGCATCAAGATGAAGAGAGGGAGTTGGGAAGTTGGTTTGGACTCCCTTCATCTTTCTGGTCACTTTGTCATATGCCCTCACAGCATTTCACCAATATCAAATGTGTCCAACCACCTGCGTTTTTTAATGGAGGGATCTTTGATTTCGGCTCCGTAGCAATCCCACAGTCTCTTTCACAACCTCTATAACACGCTTCCTTGGCACCTGGAGATATGCAGAGGCCATTGATCAAGTGGCTCGAGATAGAGAGAGTGAGCTGAGAAGTTGGTCTTCGCCTTGGCTCCCTTTAGATTTCTAGCCACTTCATCATATCGCCTCACTGCCTCTTCACTCATGGCTCGAGATAGAGGGAGCACGCTGAGAAGTTGGTCTTGGCCTTGGCTCCGTTCATATTTCAATTCGCTTCATCATATGCCTTCACCACTTCTTCACAAGTGTCAAACGTACCCAACCACCTGCCTCTTCTAATGTAGGGATCTCTGATTTCATCTCCTTAGCAACCCTATAGTCTCTTTCTCACACCTCTTTAACTCACGTCCTTGGTACCTAGAAGTATGCAAGATCCATTGAGCAGATGGCTGAGGATGGCATGCAGAAAATGAATAACAAGTGTAAAGTGAAGGAGCCATTGAGCAGGGGGTTGAGGATGGCATGCAGAAAATGAATAACAACTGTAAAGTGAAGGAGCCATTGAGCAGGTGGTTGAGGATGGCATGCATAAAATGAATAACAAGTGTAAAGTGAAATAGACACAACGACATTGAGAACTTGGCGATATTCCTAATAATATCGCTACCCCACAAATTAACACATTTTTAAATCACTTGGTAGTTAAACTGAATCATTAAATAAACTTTTCATTATGCATTGCTTTATTATTATTGACTACTAATAAAATGTGAAACGATATATAGCTCATTCAGTAATTAAATTGAATTCCCAGTTAACTCATTAGGTTATTAAACTAAATTTCTAGGTAATCTTTTTATTTTGCATCTAATAAAATGTAAAATGATCTATAGTTATGTTCGTGATTTTTTATTTACAATTTTTTTTTTCCAAAATTCTAATTATTTTTTATTTACATTTAAATTTTATTCATTGGTTATCAAATTACTATTAATAAACTAGTCTTTATCCTTTCGGTTCTTTATTTACATTTAACTTTTACTTATTAATTATAGCTCCAATTATTATTATTTTTTTTTTTACATATGATAATTTTTTTCTATATTTACTTATAATCTTTATCCCTTAATTAATAAATAATACTCAATTCTTTATTTACATTTAATTTTTAACCATTTAATTATCTATTAACCAATAGCTAATTTTTTTTTTTCTCAATCAGTCTACTCCTATTATTTATACAAAAAAGTTACAGCAAGGCAGCTGCCTTGAGAAGTCTTGCCATGAAGTTGGCATTTTACAAAATATGCTTGACCTTAGTACACAGAAAACCTATAGCAGTATTTTTGACTCCCATGAAACTCAAAATTGAACCACTGCTATCCATCGTTAAACATAAAAGAAACATTAATTGACAGAGACCTGAAACAAACATTATCATTGAGACTCAAAAAAGGAGGCAAGCTCCTACTTTAGAAACTGCAAAGAATGGAGGCACGGGCTGGATCAGCCGTCCTCTGAGGTATAGGGCTCCTCAACGACCCTACACCCGAATTGAAGTGAGTCCTCAAAGTTGGAATGATGAACTTCTGAGCCTGTAAGCCTTCCTCCTGCTGGCTCGCTTGGACCTGCGTTGGCATCTGAATTCACCACAGAAAGACCTCCCCTGACCTGGCGCTGGTTATCAATCAGAGTTGCCATCCTCTGTTCTGCAAGAACCCCATGATGGGCGGTTCCCGAACCTCGAACATTCTCACATTTTTCAATTGTAACTGAAACTATAAAGGATGAGTTGGCTAAAGAACACGGGATGCGGTAACGGACAGTGGGATGAGCATTATGATCACATTCATCATGCCTGACTCGCCTTCGACCCCTGCCCCTGCCACTTCTGGTGGTTGGAGGAATGCTACGACCAGAATCCATAGCTTCCGAGAAAGGGTCCGAGATGGGGGAGGACCGCTGATGAGTGGCACGACCGTGAGACCCGCCTCGCCTACTCCCCATTCTGGGCCTTTCACGCGGCATGATAACTTGTAGAGGCTTGTTCGAGGAGCGGATACACAAAGAGGAGTGACAAAGAGACCTGTGCCCAGAGTGAAGTAAAAACGGAGTCCCGACGAGTCTTTTCTTATTAGGAACCAGAGCCAGGCGAATGGAGATTGCTCTAGAGCCGAGAGAGAGAATGCCTAGCAGAGGCTCACTAACAGAGTGGCTCGAGGAAACATGCGGAGAAGCAACCCATAAGGCCACAGAGATCTGCGTCGAAGCCGCAGGAATGACAAACATATTGATAGCCATAGTGTAGATAACCAAGGGACTGTAGGACGAAGTTAATGCTGCCATAAATAAACTTGTGCGAGACCATCTCGCCAGCCCAGAACTATAACCCGTGGTGCACTTGGGCTAACACTTGCCCATTCGAAGCGCCTTCAATGTACCTTGTGACCTGTCAAACACCCGCATCCGGCAGCGAGTAGTCCTGTTGCACCAGAGAAGTGCATTCATGTTTGAGTTGTTCATCATCTGAATCTTCGAGGGATCCTGAGAAATAAGGGAGTTGCTAGTTTACTCCTTGATTGGCTAGTCTATCTGCTACTTTGTTGGCAGTGCGTCTAACATGCTTGAAGGTAATGCTTTGGGGATTCCGAAGCCTTTAATCCAAAAGTTCCAGTCGGCTGAGCAACCTCCAGCTAGAAGCTATCTTGGCTGCCGAAGTACCTGCTTGTATTCTGGTAGCTGCTGTTATTAGGATAAGGGAGTCTCCCTCAACCTCTAATGGGAAGAGATTTTTTTGATCTGCCATGCATATTCCTTTCCATAGTCCCTCCAATTCAGCAGCATTGTCGGTGTCTTTACCAATGGTTCCATAATAGATATGCAATACTACGCCCATGTTGTTCTTGAAGACCCCCCCAAATCTCGTCGGCCCGGGATTACCCTTGGCAGCCCCATCAAAATTCAATTTATATGTGTTGATTGTAGGAGGGGACCAAGTGAGAGGAGAGGCTGAACTGCTAGGTGGACGAGCTTTGACATGGGCCAAAAAGGATAGGTCTAGATTCCAGGCTTTCAAGATAAGACATTCCTGAGGTGATTCTGGCAAATCCTTGTCTTGCCAGTTTCTGATGGCTAGAGTTTCTTGGAGATTTTGTTTCAGAAGAAGCCACAAAGTGTCAATTGGCCTGCTGATGTTGTTAAAAAATTCTGCTATTCCTTTCCTTCCAGAGTATCCAATAGAGAAAGCCTGGGATTAGATTCCACAGAGAGTTTAGAAGCAAACTTTGAAAAGGTTGCTTTGGCCAATTTCTGATGGTTTCTGTGATGTCTCCCATCCGATCTTCCGATCTTCTATTGCATTGTTCAATTTTCTCCCATAGTTGAGTTGCTAGAGGACAAGTCCCCCTGAGATGCCTAATGGATTCAGAATTGAGATTGCAATTGGGGCATCTCGATGGGCCAATGAATCCTCTTTTTTTTTTGTAGATTGTCCCAGGTAAGGATGCGCCTTTTGCTTAAAAGCCATAGAAATGTGGAAACCTTGGGCCATATTCCTGATTGCCAGACCCTTTCCCATATCTGATCCTTGTCTGTCTGGAAAGCTGAATAGCAAAGCTGGTAAGCTTCCTTGGTGGTAAACATTCCCCTTGGCGTATGACCCCATCGCAGTTTGTCCTGCTGGTTTGAATATTTGATTCTTCTGTGATTTAATTCCTGATCTATTTCAGTATAGGTTTCCCCTTGCCAATCAGCCTGCCAGGTACTAGCTGGTTTCCAAAGTTGAAAATCTTGGAGCGTCTGCTGCTGCCAGAATTGATGAACCTGGGTGAGATTTGCTTGCTACATAGAAACCTGCCATATAGGCTTATGGAACAGAGTGGCCAGTTTTGGGAGTTGTTGCCAAGAGTCCTCCCAGAACCTAGCTGTGGTACCTGAGTGAATTTCCCAGAAACTGTGCTCTTGAATGAAGGCACTGTGAAGCTTTGCGGCATTCCATATCAAAGAGCTTGGGGTTGTAGTGTTGATTCTGTTGAGGTAACTCCATTGGCTTCCTCGGGCATATTTTGCTTGCCATAACCTCGCCCAAGGTATATGTGGTTTGGAGATCCAATTCCATCATAAACGAGCTCCCATTGTGTTGTTGCTTTGGAGAGGATCCCTTAATCCGAGCCCGCCCTCTGATTTTGTTTGGCAGACCTCCTTCCAATTGACCAGAGCCCATTTCCGGTTGAGACCAGAGGATCCCCACAGAAAATTTCGCTGAAGATTGCGGGTTGCTTTGAGGACCCATTTTGGCACTGCCAGGATAGAAAATAGATACAGCGACATGGCCTGGAGAACCGATTTGATCAAGATGAGTCTGCCTACCATATTGAGATAGAGAAAAGTCTAGGACGAGATCCTTGATTCCAATTTGTCTAACAGAGTCCTCCAGGAAGCGTGCTTAATGGCCGAGTCCAACAAAGGAGCCCCCAGGTATTTTGATGGAAGCGCTGCTGTAGAGAACCCCAGAATACGAGCGATATTCCTCTGAGTGGAGGCAGGGGTGTTAAAAAAGAAAAGTTGGGATTTAGAGGCATTTATGGAGGTCCCAAAAGCATCAGAGAATAGAGAGAGCAAACGTTTGAAGGCTTTAGCCTCTTGTGAGGAAGGATGGCCAAATAACATGGTATCGTTGACAAACTGTTGGTGAGATAAGGGATGAAGACCATGGAGAGAAATGCCTTTAAGAGTTTGAGTGGAGACGGCAGAGTGGAGCAAACGGCTGAGCCCTTTTGCCATAAGGACGAAGAGGAAGAGGCATAGGGGATCCCCTTGACGAATACCACGGGATGGGCGGAAAGGCGAAGAGGGGGAACCATTGAGCAGGACTGAGAAACAGGGAGAGGACATGAGATTCATGATCCATCTTGTCCAAGTGGAATTGAAACCAAATGCCAATAACATCTCTTGAATATAATTCCAGCTGAGTTTGTCAAAAGCTTTAGAGAGGTCCAGCTTTAGAATCATACCTGGTTTTTTCAGAAGCTTTAGAGAGTGGATTACTTCATTTGATAGAATGATGCCGTCGATTATTTGCCGCCCTTCTATGTATCCAGTCTGCTCCAGCGAGATGAGAAGAGGAAGGAGAGGTTTGAGCCTGTTTTCCAGTACTTTAGAGATAAGCTTGTAGATGACGTTGCATAGTGCTATTGTCCTGTATTTGTCGGGCGTGTTTGGTTCATCCCCTTTAGGTACTAGCGCTAAGAAAGTGGCGTTGAGGGAGGGCAGAATCCAGTGAATAATTCTTGATTCCTCCACTAATTCCCATACCTCTGTCTTGATGAGCTCCCAAAACTCGTGAAAGAAATTGGCAGTGAAACCATCAGGACCAAGTGCCTTGCCATGCTTGAGTTGGGCTATCGCAGCTTCTACCTCCTGTAGTGAAATGGACTGGAGCAGTTTATTGTTATGATCCTCCGTTATGATCTTAGGAATGTGTTGCGTGATGGTTTTGATTGCTTGATCTCTGCTTCCTGGAGGATCCCTGAGAATTTCCTTAAAGTAATCTTTAAATTCCTTTTCCATATCTTCATGCTTTTCTAATCTTTCCCCTTGTTGATTGTTGATGAATGCAATGTTGTTGTGCATTCTTCTTTTGATGGTGGATCTGTGGAAGAATTTTGTATTCTTCTCCCCCTCCTTGAGCAACCGGATTCTAGACTTTTGATGCCATAGGATTTCCTCTTGCTGCCTGCATTTTTCAATTTTATTCCAGAGGGTATGCTCCTGATGCACCTGCTCTTCTGTTCTACCTTCCAAGATGAGAGTCTGTTGTAGTGCGCTCATTTGTTGTTCCAGCCGTTTGCGGTTCTCAAAAATGTTGCCAAACTGAGTACGGTTCCACATTTTGAGAACTTGTTTTAAGTTTTTTAATTTATGTTGGAATTGGAACATTTTGGCACCTTCAGGGGGGATGAAGGATTGCCATGCCTCACTAACATTGTCTTGAAGTTAGGATTTGAGAACCAGAATGCTTCAAATCGAAAAGGTCTGTTACATTTTGTGCCTGGCCGTGACCATTGTAACATGATAGGCCAGTGATCTGATCCACCTTGGGGCAATATGGAGGCATAAAAGTCCCCTCCCAGGTGTATGGCATTGTCCGAGATGAGGAACCGATCTAGCCTGGAAGCAATATGCTGAGTACCCCTACGCTTATTGGTCCAAGTGTATACACCATTGGAAGTCTAATATCCATTAGTTGATTACTTTGAATGAATTCTCTGAAACCGTTGTTGTCATCTTCTAACCTAGTTATGTCGCCTTGTTTCTCCTCCAACGTCGCTATGATGTTGAAATCGCCACCGCCGATCCAGAGGGGGAACTGTATGTTAGAATTGAGGATGGTGAGAGTATCCAAAAGTTCTAACTTTTGTTGTAAATTTTGCGGAAAATATACATTTGAGAGATGTCCATGGATGTTTGTGCCGATGAGATGGAAGGTCGCTTAGATGATGAAATGGGAGGCATGAAAATCCTGGAGAGTGAGAATCTGCGGGTTCCACAAGATAGCTAATCCTCCGGAAGCCCTAGAGGCATCTACCGAAACTGAGCAGCTGCCTGACCAAACCTTATTGAGGATTCTTTCTGTAGCTGTTTTCTTACTTTTTGTTTCTTGAAGAAAAACTAATGATGGTTTTTCTTGCTGGATCAAGTTTTTTAACATTCTGTGTTTTGAGGGGCTATTGAGCCCTCTCACATTCCATGAGATAAGCTTCATGAGGGACAGTGGGGTTTGGGTTTGTAGAACTTTGTCAACTTAGGGAATCGCCCGGATTCCATAAGTATTTCTCCGACTATAATGGTTCTTTGCAAGTCTGTTTTGCGCCCTCTTTTCTTTGTTTCTTTTAGTATTTTTTTTCCATCCCAGGGGCTTCCTGCTTGTATGCCAAGACTTTTATTGCGCTGAGCTTTGGTTAGAACTCCTTCTAGCCTATCGATTTTCCAAGGGGGTATTAAGTTGTATTCTTTCTGCTTGAAAGTTGTTTCTAATTTGAGGATATCTAGACCATCCAGACTGACATTCTCTGGATCCTCATCCATGATGGTGGGGGTACTTTGATCTTCCGTAGATTCATTTTCATGCAGACTGAGGGCTAGAGCTGCATCTAGCTCCATTGTAGGGGACTGCTGGCCAAACTCTGGAACAAATTTCTCCGTGGAAGGGGGAAGTAGGCCATTACCTGGAACAGGTTTTTCCGGATCAGGGGAAATTAGAATGCTAGAAGGATCGGATGCGGAGGATGGCCGAGAAGCGATGGTAATCTGGGAGGATGAAGGAAGGGAGGGAATCTCCTGAGGGTCGGAGCTTTGATTCTCTGAGGGATCAAGAGAGGAGAGCAAAATGAATATGTTCTGGGAATCAGGTTTCTTAGGGCTTCCTAGGACTGCATGATTTTTCTTTGCATGCCTCCGGCGATTTGGAACTTTGATGAATCCTTTAGAGTCTTTGCTAGATTCATTAGCAGGGAATTTGGACTAAGTATTCAGAGGACAATCTCGAAAGAGATGGCCATGTTCATGGCATTTCCGACAACGAAAAGGGATATGTGCGTAATCTAATGGTTGGATCCATTCAAAATCATCATGAAAGAGACTTACCGAGTCTGCAAGAGCTTTGGTCAAGTGCATCTGGACACAGATCTTAATGTATGAGGTATATCTGCGGGTTTTGGTTTCCTCAGCAACTTTGATGAAATCCACTAATTTGTTGTCGATATCCGCTAGTGTTTCTTCTTTCCAGTACTCCACAGGTAGGGAGTACATACGTATCCAAACTGGAGCCCAACTAAAATCTTCCTTATCTGGGTTAAACCTAGCTTTCCAGTCACGAAGGTATAGACCTGAGGAGTTAAAGAAGTACAGGCCTCCTTCAAATATGCGTGATTTGTCCTCCACACAGTGGAAAATGGCCGTGAAGAAACCTTTCGAGCCAAGCTGCAGAGTGACTTGTCCTTTGGGCTTCCATTTTGAGGCTATCCAGCCCTGCAGAGCCTTTTCAGTTGGCCAGAAGCCTAGGAACTTGCCTATGAGCGCATGGTCCTGCATAAATTGGATTTCGCTGTTGATGCGATGACTGGGGAGATCAACTTTGATTCGTTCTGTAGCTTTTGGGATGCATGTTGTCAAGGCCGCCTTTGGCTGTGACAATGAAGACGTTTGCTTCACACCTTTATTTTTATCATCCGCTTCATGCGCTGCTGAGGGACCAGCTTCGCTATTGACTTGTTTGGATCCCTGATCTGTTTCTGGGAAACCGCCAGGAGGGGACAGAGGTACTGCAGACTTTACAGTGTCAGAGGCCGAAGCATTGAAAGGAGGGGGGGAGGATCCCACCCCTCCCGAGGGCGCATCCATGGAAAGGAGGTCAGAAGATGCGCTGCGGCACAAGCTTGGAAGGCCAGGAGTGAGCAGAGTTTAGGGTTATCTCGTCCCGGGCAGAGCAAGGCATTTGCAAAGCGTTTTGCTGATAGTGAAACCAATAGCTAAAAAAATATTAAATATACAAAATTATATAAATATATTATAAATTTGCTACAAATTCATAAACCAGATTTATATAAATAATAAGTAGAAAATTTACATATATACTTCATTATTTTAAGCTGATTTCAACTATCATAACCCTATTTTTATTAAACCCATAAATATATTTCAATCTTATCAAGCAAAATTAGCATTTGCTCATCTTACGGCTAGGACTCCCTGCTGCAAGCAATCCTTGTTTTAATTTTTAAAGTATTTTCATTTTGGAGGTAATTGAAACTCAATTAATTAACCAAAACATATATTTTCTTTTACATTTAACAAGGCCGCATAACTAGCATTCCCTGTCGCTTAGTTTAATTTAGTTACTAATTGATTTTGTATTACTATGATGTAATTAGTTTTGGTTAAATATAATTAGTCCAAAAATTGATCAAAAGTAATGTTGCTATCATATTGCTTTTTCGAATATGTTACATAACAATTTCTCTTTTACTTTTAATGTGTCAACTAGAGAGCTAATTGGTTCAAGAACTTTAGTGCTTTTCATCAGTGGCATTGGGAAAGTAGTGGCAAGTCACATTAATAATTTTATAGGTACAAAGTGCCCATTTCACCTATAATTGCATTATTTTTGGAATCAACGTTGCTTTTAAAACAAAATGCTATTTAAAAAAAATATTAATGATGAAAAAGAGAGAACAAGGTTGGATATTTAGACATATAAAAAAATCGAACATGTCTCGTTGTCCTGAATCTAAGAATATAACTTAACTAGAAATTGCACATTAAAGAATATTCATTTAAAATACTAATGATGAAAAGCGGAGAACAAGGTTGGATATTTATACATCTAAAAAAATCAAACATGTCTCCCTGTCATGAAGATAAGGATACAATTTAACTAGAAATTGCACATTAAAGAATATTCAGTTAAATTGTTTTCGTCACACGTAATTAGCGGAGCAGAAATATGAATTTAAAATTTGTATGTAGATTTGCTATCATCAATTCTTTAAAAGTTACCAAACAATGTGTTGAGGAAAATTAATCAATAAGCCTAAAACAGACAAACCCTAATTGCGTATAATGTTGTTGCCATTGTGATATGAAAAAATGGATTTTGTCAAAATTCAAAACATATACCATAAATTAAAAAAACTCAAAAATTATATATACATCCTTTCAATTCTAATCGGCTTAACAATGAAGTAGAAAAACTATATATCATATACAAAACACTGTGCTTCTACTCGAGGGAAAAATAATTTCCACAAAGTAAATATCGACGATATAAAGAACATGTATGGCCAACTGGAGTCCATGAGCATTATTATGAAGAGAATGGATTTGGCTTTACTATCTCCAATCTCTTTAATCCCTAGGGATATCGCATTCTCAACTTTGTGAGTCAAGATACAGAAAATGGGTGTCTTTGCATGTGTGGGTTTGTTACACTATTCCTTTATTTAGGAGTTACATATTTGCTTATTACATTATTAATTTAATATCTCTAATCAATAATACATTATTCATTTATGTAGGAGTTACATATTTTTTCATTACATCATAATTAATGAAAGGTGCTCTCGAAACTTATCTTATTACAAAATTAATAAAAATAATTATGGAAACTAATTTTAATTTCAACGTGGATACACAAGTATGGCCATGTTAATTTATATTGGCAATGTCGTGTTTAATATTATTGAAACAACAACTTATGTGACTTAGTTGGTTTGAAAAATATTGAATTTCAACAAAAAAAATTGGCAATTTTTTTAAAATCGTAATTTTCAAATATTTTTAAAAAAAAAAAAATTTTGATAATATTAAATCTAATAATGTTTATTATACCCTGTACACACCTCTGGCCATGTTAATTTATATTGAAATAAATTACAAATGTTCAATCATAATAGGTTTTCTCACCATAAGAAAAAAAATTCATTATTTTATTTATAAATTTAATAAATTAAAATTAAAATTTATATTTATTTTAAATAAATACAATTAAATTAATATTTCAAATAGACTAAATCTAAACCTAATTAACCTATCAAAAATCTTATAACCAAGATTGTAACTAAGCCTAAAAATTTTATCCGATGGGTTTTGATCCTAAAACTGTAAGCTAACTAATATCTCATATGCATTTTTATATATAAAAGTTTAAAATAATATTTATATCTTAAATACTCAAATTAACCATAACGATATCTCAACGAAATTCTATGTCATCTCGATTTAAAACAAGTGTCTGCCATCAGACACAATGACAATAATGATGCTGAAAAGTTCAATGTGGCACATTCTAGAACTAAATGTGTATCAAGGGCTGATCATTTTGGCATTCACACCTGTATCCTTAAATGGTTTATGTGGTCGCAGCGGAGGATATAGGTTAAATTTTGGATTCTTTCATAGTATCAATCATTTTCACAGTGAAGTGTATCTCCTCAAAACATTACAGTGGAATATGGTTTGTAATTGTTGCAATAAAAACCCTGCGTGATTTTGTTTCAAGAAATCTATCATGCCATAGTTCATTATAAATAAGAGTGCTTTCTATGACGAGTTGCCATGTTTTGTAGGATTTTGTGCTTTCAAGTTTGTCGGAATCATAAAACAAATTAATCAACTTTGACAATGTCGTGTTGAATCTTCACACCAACAATGTGGCTCAAAAAAAGATATTAAGATGGGCAACACACTACACAAAAAAAAGAAAAAAACGATCTATCGAGGCTTGGCCTTGACCCTTGTATAGTCGTTGAAATAGGGAGAAATGACCAAGCGTTGCACTTGGCTCTAGTCAATTTCTCAAAAACTTACAAGGGAGCTTTTGAAATTTGACTTTACAATGCTCTTGCAAATCCCGGTAAAAAAAAATTACCCTCCTCAAAGTAAAATTACTTTGAGTTACAATGCAACACTTATCTCTCCAAAAACAAATTACAAATAAAATCTCCTTAATACTCCACAAATTTACAAAATTTACTATCCCTAATACTTACAAATAAGCTTTACACCTACTCACACCTTATTTCCCAAAAATATTACAAATTAATAAAAACTTCTTTATTTCTCCATATTACGAATTACAAACCAAAGAAAAATCCTTATCTCTCCATTAACATTAATCCATTTTTAAGTTCCTTTAAACTCCCATTCACTTATAAGAACTTTATGAAAGTCCTTAAAACTTGCATTAAAAAGTGAATGAGCTGCAAGTGTGAGACTGGTAACGTGGAGCCCAACTTCTTGTTGTTGAAACAATGATTTCTATAACTGCATTCATCAATTATAATTCTCTACTTTGCACAAAACACCAGATTTGACAAATCCACAGACAATCAAACGTATTATCCCAGATTTGCACTTCGAATTGATACCAAATTTTGGCATTTTAGAGAATACACAAACCTTAACCAAATTTGTGGATTTTATAGAATATACAAGCCTGGACCTTGACCAGATTTATGGATTCTTCAGAAAACCCATATTGTTACAGACTTTCTTCGTGGCGCCCATTTTGTTTACTAGACAAATTTTGTTTTTCTTTAGGCCAAAGAAAAGCAGCCCAAAACCCCGCAAGTCAAATTTCTCACCTGCAAATATAAGACTAGAATAGCTCTAGTGAGCTTTAGCTCTCCTTGGAATATCGTGTGTATAGAAATCCTAATTAACGGGCTTTCTTATCAGATAATGCACTGGTCAAAGCTAGTTTAAGGACAAATTTGTGAATAACAGAGGCTAATACAAGATGTACTCTGTAATCTACCTCACGAAGACAGAATGTGTGAAGTGGGCATTAGAGTAAATCATACAATGAGAAAGCTACTAATTATGGATCGTATTCTGTGAAGCTCTTTCAAGCTGTAACTTTCAAATCATTCAAACCTGCATCTTGCAACAACTGAATTAGAGGATGGTATGGATGGTGTTGTTCGAACTCGCAACCTCCATTCACATCCACCGACATACTGTAATTTAACAAACCGATTAAAGACCCAAAACGATTAAAATGAAAAGCCAACTGCCACAGATTTGATGTCCTTGGACGAATGAATTCATTCCATGGAGATAAATCCAATGCTGCGTCCGATTTCAGAAGAAATTATCTTCAAAATTCGTTGACACCACGGATGCCTAAAGCCAATGGCACTATTCCGAGCAGCAGTTTATTGATTGTAACAAACCAATCATACCAAGAGAGAAATTGTTGAAGCAGAGCAAATAAGACAAGACCATTTTTATAATAATACAAAATTGATTTTCAGATTAAAATCTAAAATCAATAAAATAATAAAATACAACATTGGACAATTTCTATACCAATCATTTGCTGATCAATTCAATGGAGTTTTCCAAAAACTTGTAGACCTGGAATCTCCTCCTCACATTAGCTGCATTATTGAAGCTTTGATACCACAATAATGGCAGAAATGTCCTTAGACACGTAATTCTATTAATAAAAAAAACAATTACATTTCGAATTTTGCAAGAGTTTACACCTGAACAACCAAACACTCTTGCAATGAGCTATTTATAAGTTCAATGTCCTAACTACCTCTAATTATGGATCATGGTGGAGTCAGATTGCTGTTACACCAAAACCCGTAGGTGTTAGTAAATAGACACATCGCTAGATTTAAGCACATGCCACTAAACACACGGGAGCATTGGATCAACACCGCCATTTAACGGGGAGCGCAACAATCTCCCCCCTCAACGGGAGCCAAGTGTGTTTCAAACTCTAGACCTTTGGTCCCCCCTCAACGGGAGCCAAGTGTGTTTCAAACTCGAGACCTTTGGCTCTAATACCACTTGTTGGAGTCATGATTGCTAAGTGTGTTTCAAACTCGAGACCTTTGGCTCTAATACCACTTGTTGGAGTCATGATTGCAGTTACACCAAAACCCGCAGGTGTTAGTAAACAGACACATTGCTAGATTTAAGCACATGTCACGAAACACACGACACTGCCATTTAACAGGAGCCCAAGAGATCACTTATGAAATAACAAGTGTCCACTTACAACAAAAGCTATTCAAACAACTTACTAACAATTCCCCTAAATTAGAGCCTAAGATATGACACATTTGTAGAGTCATATCTTTTACAACAATACAATAATTCTAAATGTCTCCATTAAATAATTAAATATTCTAGATTAATAATTATTAATTTAATATCTTAAACTAATAATTATTTTATTCTAACTTAATAACCTATGATAATATTTATTTTTGGGTCATCTAACAATTTGCCCATAATAATACAGTGGAATATAGTTTATGAATTTGCTGCAATCAAAATGTTGTGTTGTTTTATTTCAAGAAGAGTTGTGCCTAGTCAAGGATGGATGAAATGAAATGATTATATTTAATTTTATGGGTGATGACATTACATCCACAAAGTATTGAGAAAGTTTTGGTCCTTAGTTTTTGTTTTCTTATGCTTCTAATCGTTGGCACCCATTTGAATGGGCATCTGGTTTTTCAAGGTTTGATGGTTAATTAAATAGCTCTAAACATTAATGATTTTTATGTCATTCAATCATCTAGAGTTAAAATCTGATATGAAATTAAAAATGATGTAAATGCCTTTTTCAAGGTTTAAAATAATAAGGGGAAAATTAGAATTAAACTTTTCGAAATGATAGAAATTGGTTCGAAATCTAATAATGCATTATCCTCAGAAGATTTTTGGCTTTAATGAAATGATTTTCCCAAACATTGGAGGGAACAATTATTAACTTAATCGTATGGCCACGTTAATGTTTTGTCCAAACACATGAATGTTAATTAATTGAAGTGCATTACTCATAAATGAATTCTCCATCACAGTGTTTAATATATTATCCATTGTAGCAATTTAATATGGTCCATTGCATCTTTTAGATGCTTCACATGCTTTAATATCCAACCTTTGCATGTGTTGATAAACAACCATCTTATATATTTAATTTAACCTTTGCATCTTATTGATATATTCTAGTAGTGATAGCATACGTTAATCTAATAGCAATGGTAGAAAACTGATATACCAATGCCTTAGTCGAATAGCGATAGAGCAATAACGATAACCCATCTCCATGTCATTACAGTATCTTTATTGCGAATCACGTTGGTGTCATCATTACTACTTACCTATATTTTAAAATAATGGAAATGTTAGACACAATTATTGCATTTTCTCTTCATCACCTGTTCTTAAAACATCTTCTCTTTATCACCTGTTCCATCTATTTGCAGGGTAGAATTGAGTGTCCTCAATAGATGCGCGTCTTTGCTCTTTAGTGTTGTCCTTGCGCTTTTGAGAAAAGTAAAATAAGGTAAACAAGATCAAAAGAATGGGCTTCGGTAAGTGATTGTTTCACCAATGACAATAATGTAATGAATAAATGGTTGATTGAGTCATTGCATGAATCCAACTAAATTATTTTTCTATGAACTAGAGATTTTGCATTTCTGGTTTATGTTGCAATGAGAAGATATCAGATACAAGAAGTTGGATTTAATAGAAAATTATAATACTTATCTCATTTATAATCTATTATAATTTATACATTTAAAATATATAAGATTAACATGATACAACAAATACATTTTCTGATTTCCATAATTATTAAAATAATAATAGCAGTTTATTACATAAAAATAAAAATAATTTAAGGTCATCCATTTTTCAAATCGACCATAGTGCTGGAGATTTCAGAAAATTAAATAGAGCGAGAGATCACTACAAAATTAGATGTTATATTTTGCTTTTAGGATATTGCTTAAAATTTGAAAGAAAAATCAATACAAATTAGATGTTATATTTTACTTTTAAGATATGGCTTAAAATTTAAAAAAATTAAATAAAAAGAAAAATCAATACAAATTTAGATGTTATATTTTGCTTTTAAAATATGACTTTAAATTTATAATTCCATCCTTTTCTCTTTTCTAATTAAATTTATCAATTTACATTAATCACTTTTTTATTTATTATTTATCAACTTATTAATATTATATCACAATCATATCAATAAATATATTTATGCAAAATAATATATAAAATTATACTAGTCACAATATAAAAATATAAATATAAAATACTTGGGTAATTAATTGATATATTATATCACGATCATATCAATAAATATATTTATGCAGAACAATATATATAATTATACTAGTTACAACATAGAAATAAAAATATAAAATACTTTGGGTAATTAATTGATGAAGTGCGAACAATTTAAGTACGCAGAAACTAAAAACTATATTAGTTGCAGTCTCCGCACTGAATGTTTAACGGAATATAACATTTCATTGAACTTAATTTGATATGAATGTAATTTTTCATTGTAATTAGTTTCAGAGTATTTTTTAAAAAGGTTGAGAATCAAATTTTAAATTTTTTTATGAAGTGAAAATTGTTGGTATACTAATATTTATTATACAATAAGACTTAAATTGATTTAATTAATCACAATGTAGGAAAAAAAAAATTTTAAGTTATTTTAAAAATAAATTAAATTAGTTTATAAATAAACATTAATTTATCTTTTAGTAAATTTAATTTTAATGTCAACATTAATTCATTTTGAATAAGATTATTACCATATTGTAACAAAAAAAATAATAAGAACATATATTTTCTTACATTTATTATACTACATCAAACAGAAAAGTGACATTTTACATTTTCAATATTATTTATTTTTAAAAAAAATTTCATTTCAAATATCATTGAAACTCCCTTAATTAAAACATTATAAATTATTATATTATATTTATTATTAAAATGTACAATTTAATATGAGCATTGAAATATTTTAAAATTCACCACCATTAACTTCTAAATAATGTAATCTTCAACATTGCTCTTAACAAGAACATATATTATCTTTTATTTTATTACATCGACATTGCAACATTCAAGAGGGCACCGACGTCGTCGCATTTTAATTTTCAATATCACTTTGTTTTAAAATTATCTTTTAGGGCATTAATCTTTTGCATTTAATGAACAATAAAATTGGGGATTTATCCTTTTTATAAATTATAGGGGATTTTTTTTTATGATATTTGGTACACATTTTTAAAATTTTAATTTAAATTATTTAATCTATAAAATTTAAGAGTTTTAAGGTTTTTAATTTATTTATTCATTTAAAAATATATTTCAAATAACAACAAAAAAAATATATTTTTGCTTCTCAATTTTAATTATTAAAATGATGATAATGATGATTAACTTTCACTAAAACCAATGTAGTTTATTAAATTAGAAAGATAAGTTTTTTTAGATCACTATAATTTTATTGACTTAACAAATTATGAAAGTTAATAGTGTGGCAAATATTTTGGAAGTAAATAAAAGAAACAATCTAAAAATGCTTTTCATTTTAAACCCTCTCAATATCACAAAGTTAACAAATTCTTTTATCCCAACATATTTTAAAAATATTAAATTTAATATAGTATATTAAATAGTTTAAAAAGATTGTTAAGGTATTTTGTAAAATGGTTGATTCAATTTTTTTCGAAATATTTAAGATATGTAATATCTTTAAAAGTTATTATGATGACCCTGTGTAGTCAAAAATTAATTAAAGGAAAATAAAATAAAATTATAATATCTATTTTTTTTTGGGCAAACATTAAACTTTTTAAACTTGGAAATTAAATTATTAAATTTATTAATTCATAAAAGTAAAATAGTTAAAAAAATGTAACTGTAAATTTAGTCGTTGCTCGCCAGGCCCGTTATCAGAGCAAGTGCAAAGCACATGTGCCTACCTGAGCTGGACTAGTGACATTGGCCTTGCCAACGATCACAGCCAGCGTGTGGAAATTCCTATTTCTACCACAAAATTTTAATTAATGTCCTCTGACATGTGGGGGAGATAAAAAAATATAGCGCGGTTTTTTTTGTCCTCCAGTCATGTCTGGGCGCGTTATATTTCTTTATCTCCCCCACCTATCAAAAATCATTAATTAAAATTTTGTGGTGGAAATAGGAATCGCCCAGCCTGGCGGCCTCGCTGTCAGTCAGCTGTCTCCATCCGCGATTCAGTCGTTCCGTTCCTTTCATCTTTATCAATCATAGTTAGTCAGCTGTCGCCATCCGCGATTCAGTCGTTCCGTTCCTTTCATCTTTATCAATCATAGTTGGAAGAAATATTTTATATTACTTTTTGTACGATACGCATAAATGGCCAGTTGGTTCAAAGGCCCAGACAACTGGGAGAGGTATTTTACTATTTTTTTTGTGACATGTGTACATTTCCTATTGGCTGTGCGATTCCCAGAGCAAGATATATATGCGTGATTCTGTGGCATTCTGAGCAAGTTCTTGGAGTTACATTTCTTGGCCCATTTTGATTAAAGCCCGAGTCTGAGGCAGAGAAACATTGCGGCCGAAGATTTGGGGGTGTCTCTCACAGATTCGCATTTGTTCCAGTGCGGTTGGGCTTAGGGTTTGGCCTTTTTGCTGCTATATCCGAGCAGCGGCAGATTTCTGGTGTGTGAGCAACAATGGCAGGCTTAGGCAAGTACACATCTGCAGTTTTCTTGGTCGTTCTGATGATAATGGTGAGCGCAGCAGAAGCCGCAGAAGTGAAGGCAGCAGCACCGAGTCCAACAATGGAGGCAGGCGCTGCTTCATTGCCCTTCCTCCCCTCTCTATTTGCCACTCTTGTCGCCGCCTTCATCCCTTTCCTGGCGTCTGGATTTTACTCAGATCTATTGCAGGCAGCTACTATTTAGTTCTTATATATATATATATATTTTCGGATATGTGACATATTCTTCATGTATACGCCGTTATAGGGTAGGGGTTTGTTTCAGGTTATTCCTTATGTATATGACATTATAGGTGTGGATACTATTCTCCTCTGGACGAAAGAGCATTTTGTAATTTTTCTTCTGCTTGCATTCATCAAATCCCCTTTCTGCTTGCATTCATCAAATCCTTTTGAAAACTTCCTTGTTACAAACACCAGTGGTTATACAGGTTATCCCGAACCTTATACATAACTTTTATGCAAATTTACAAACTTCATACAACTTCTGCAAATCGATGCCAATGTTAGAACCCTTCTTCATTTATCACTATAATTGTATTCACTATGCGCCCCAGTTTTACTCATTTCGTTCAATTTAAGCTGTATCCGGCAATCAAACATTCAACTGAAAAAAACCCATGACTCGACTTAATCTGTTGAATCATCCATATACCAAGCTTCAACGGGAGAAGACTTTACCTCGATGCCGTTATGAGAAGGATTAATGTGGATGCAGATCGCTGGAGTTGGTTCCACCCAATAAATAGAGAGCCGGCATACGAAGAGGTGTTAGCGTAGATATACACCAGACGTTCCATGAACTGGTTACGGTTGCATCAATGGCCGCAGAAGAAGCTCTGCGCTATTCCCATGGACTGTAACCACTAATTGCAGGCGCTCTCCTTTTGATATATCTGGACAGCGTTGTTTTTCTTTTGAACGCTCTTCTTTCCTTTGAACTATATCCAAAATAAACCAGAGAAAAGCTTTGTATTCAAGCAAGAACACCCCTCGTATATACCGCCTACATTGTTTGTTTAATCTAGAATGGCGCCGGTTCTAATACTCTCAATCAAACAATCAAGCGGAGGAATAAAAAGCCATTCAAGGCTTTCAACACACAATTAATAACTTATTGAATAATTGATCATGATTTTAATTATCATAATTTTTTTTGACACGCCTCTCCTCTCTCTCCTCACTAATCCTCAATGTCTTTGAGGATTCCTAATTTATAAAAACTAAGCATGATTTAGAATCACCTCAACTAAAAGCTCTAAGACTCTACATGCAATGTATACATAGGGTAAAAAACATCAAACATCTTGAGGCTTTTTCCTATCTTTTTTCCCTGTTCTAAAATAGAAAAGTTTTTCTTATCCCATAATGATCCACATCCACAACATTCCCTATTTTATTAAAAATAACAAAATATTTAAATTATCACACCCCCCTTTTATTCCATATTTACAAATGAAGAGGGTCTTGATGCTCCTACATCATACACCCAACCTTAAAATTAATCATGATCCCCTGATCATGTGTTCCGATCTGTGTATGCCTGGATCCCACACTTTGTGCTGCAAGTCATCATTTGCCGCTGCTTTTGTCTGTTGTTCTTCTCCAGGTCTCCACACCTTATGCTGCATTGCTCCACTGGCTGCACTCTTGCAATCTTTTGTTGTCTTCTTTGTTTCACTGCTGCTGGTCTCGTCCGAGATTCTTTCACCATCACCCACTTCATCAATTCAATTTCTCTGTCTAATAGACTTTCTCCAGCATCTTCAATAAAACCTGTACTAACAAAACAATTGTTAGAATAAAAAATATAAGGCATTAGTGCCTCTTCCACTGCTACCAATGCTGTCTCAGCTGTCATCATAAATGTCACCCCACATGTTGCTCTAGCTGTCACTATGGATGTTGCTGCCTCCCAATCTTCCTGTCCCTCTGCAACATTCCTTTGCTTGTCACCGGTAATTTCATTTGCAACTTTTCCCTCTTGTTCACTGCACTGGCCTCTTCCTTTTGCAATCTCCCTGTCATACTCTGGATTCTCCAACCAATATTCCAACAATGCAATTTCTCTGTAGCAGCGCTGAAGCATATCATCATCACCTGCATTCATACATAAACTTTCAATATCAACTATTACTTCCTTTATCTGTGCTTCAGACTGATTCACTTCTTCTGCATCTACAAGAACTTCCTCTTGTGCTGTAACAATTTCATAAGATGGCACCTCCTCCTCAATAGCTGTAATCACATCACAATTGTCAGCGATACAAACACAATAGTTCACATTATCCAGCTGATCTGGATCTACCCAATAACTCAAGAAATCATCAATGATTTTGTCCTCTGTTTCACCAATGGAAACCTCCTCTGCACCTGCAAACATACACAACGCATCAGTTTTAAAATTGCAAGACATTTTAGTCCTGACTGCTTCCTTTAACAGTTTCCTTTGAACAAATCTGCATGTGGGATTTTCAAATTTCATCTCTGGCACAAGAATTCTAAGTCCCTTTCTCACCAAGGCAATCAGAATTTGCTTCAACCTCCTCTGTAATTGTCGCCAAATCACTCTCTTTCCCTTCAGTGGAAAAATCCATTTTCCTTTCTGCTTTTCCTGCTCTTGTAGCCATTCTTCCAGTACCTGTAACTGTGCCTTTATTTCTGCAATCTTCCTTTCTCGAACTTCTGCAGTCATCTCATCTCTATGGCATTTCTCTGAACCTCTTTCTCCTCTAGAAAAACTTCCTCTGCCTCTGGCAGACTGCTTCCTCATAAGTTTCTCACTCACCATGAGTTGTACTAGCCTCTGCAACAACAATCTCTCTTGCTGCAACTTACCTCACCAATCCTTCCCTGCGGATCTGGTCTTTTGGTAAGTACTTGGTTCACTGCCTCTGGAACCTCTTGAGCACTCCTCTGCTCTCTCTAGGCTACCTCTTCAACTCACCTTCTTCTTCAGGACACTGCACTTGTCCTCATTATCCAGCCTTCAGCTGAATGCTAGGTTCTGCCACCTTCTCTGCAACCATGCAACTGTAAACTTCAATCATAAATTTCAACTAAAAAAAATATCATCTCACCTTTAAGATCCTATATGATCTTGTCTTCTCTCCCCTTCTGTAATCCTGTTCACTTGCAATTGTGTATGTTTACATATCAAATCATTTATCACACATTAAAACACACTTCAGTTATCAACTGTACAACATTCTCGCTCTGATACCACTTGATGCAAGGCTCCTCCCTGCAATAACCAGGATCATACTGTATTGCAGATCAGAAATGCAATTCTTGTTTCTGGTTGAGAAAATCCCCTTTCTGCTTGCATTCATCAAATCCTTTTGAAAACTTCCTTGTTACAAACACCAGTGGTTATACAAGTTATCCCGAACCTTATACATAACTTTTATGCAAATTTACAAACTTCATCCAATAAACATCTTCTGCAAATCGATGCCAATGTTAGAACCCTTCTTCATTTATCACTATAATTGTATTCACTGTGCACCCCCAGTTTTACTCATTTCGTTCAATTTAAGCTGTATCCGACAATCAAACATTCAACTGAAAAAAACCCATGACTCGACTTAATCTGTTGAATCATCCATATACCAAGCTTCAACGGGAGAAGACTTTACCTCGATGCCGTTATGAGAAGGATTAATGTGGATGCAGATCGCTGGAGTTGGTTCTACCCAATAAATAGAGAGCCGACATACGAAGAGGTGTTAGCGTAGATATACACCAGACGTTCCATGAACTGGTTACGGTTGCATCAATCGCCGCAGAAGAAGCTCTGCGCTATTCCCATGGACTGTAACCACTAATTGCAAGCGCTCTCCTTTTGATATATCTGGACAGCGTTGTTTTTCTTTTGAACGCTCCTCTTTCCTTTGAACGATATCCAAAATAAACCAGAGAAATAATCCAGCACGCAACTTTGTATTCAAGCAAGAACACCCCACGTATATACCACCTATATTGTATATTCGTTTAATCTCGAATGGCGCCGGTTCTAATACTCTCAATCAAACAATCAAGCGGAGGAATAAAAAGCCATTCAAGGCTTTCAACACACAATTAATAACCTATTGAATATATGCATACAATTCAACAGGAATCGCTTGCTCATGAAACCGTGGAGAGAAAAAAAGTATCATAATTCTTTTGACATGCCTCTCCTCTCTCTCCTCGTTGATCCTCAATGTATTTAAGGATTCCTAATTTATAAAAACTAAGCATGATCTAGAATCACCCCAACTAAAAGCTCTAAGAGTCTACATGCAATGCATACAGAGGGTAAAAAGCACCTTGAGGATTTTTCCCATCTTTTTCCCTGTTCTAAAATAGAAAAGTTTTTCTTATCCCATAATGATCCACATCCACTGCTTTATGCCTAAAAACACTCCCTATTTTATTAAAAATAACAAAATATTTTAATTATCACACCCCCTTTTTATTCCATATTTACAAATGAAGAGGGTCTTGGTACTCCTACATCAAAAACTGATATACCAATGCCTTAATCGAATGGCGATAAAGCACTAACGATAACCCATCTCCATGTCATTAAAGTGTCTTTATTGTGAATCACGTTTGTGTCATCATTACTACTTACCAATATTTTAAAATAATGGAAATGTTAGATACAATTACTGCATTTTCTCTTCATCACCTGTTCCTAAAACATCTTCTCTTCATCACCTGTTCCGTCTATCTGCAGGGTAGAATTGAGTGTCATCAAGAAACGTGCTTGTGTCCTCAATAGATGCGCTTCTTTGCTCTTTAGTGTTGTCTTTGGGCCTTTGAGAAAAGTAAAATAAGGTAAACAAGATCAAAAGAATGGGCTTCGCTTAGTAATTGTTTTACCTAAATAAATGGTTGATGAGTCATTGCATCAATCCAACTAAATTATTTTTCTATGAACCAGAATTTTGCATTTCTGGTTTCTTTAAACTTAATGGTTCCTGCATATAATTTTTATGAAGATATCTAACACCAAAAGTTGGAT
>APFE030930823.1:62999-78011 GCA_000404065.3 Pinus taeda
TATATATAGAAAGGAGGTTTTATCATTTGAATCATCCAAGAATTGTTCATTTATGTAATGTAAAGGAGGTTGCCCCCATGAAGAGGTTGAATTCTAAGGCGTGGATCTATCTTTTCTATCTTTTCTTGAGCTGGTTTCATAACATATGCTCTCTATAGATAAAATACAATACCATAAATCAAGCCCCTACTCCTAGTGGCCTAGTTTGAACATAGCTCGATAGCCAACTAGGGGTCAGGTTTGAGTCCTTCAACTCCCGAGTAGAGTTATAACTTTGACCCTTATAGATTCTTATTCATATTGCATATGTGGATAGACCATTTTGCACAAGTAACAAGGTTTTTTGTGACACCCTCTCGAACCATGATGGTGAAACTAAAAGTTCAACTTTCAAGAGGCATCGCTTTTGCATACGAAATCCAATTGATGTCCTTCTTACACAATTACAAATGTTTATGAATGCAGAAAAACACTATGGTTTTCAAATAATGGTATGTTGGGATGTTTATCTTGGTTTTGAGCTTCTGCTTTTCGGATGGACTTTGGAATCTAGGGCAGAGGTGGTCTCAAGTTTCATTCCCAAAGGCTTAGGAATCCCTTGATTTCTTTTGGTGGGATACATTGAAAAGCCTGAGGGAGAAGTCTCGGTTTAGAGCTTAGTGATTGAGGTTTGGATTGTGGTAAATCATGAGATATTGGTCTCGGTTTGGGGCGTAGTGATCCATGATTGGATTGCGGTAAAGCTTGAGATATAAGGAGATGAAAAATTCCTCAAGGATAGTGATGGATTTCGAATGGCATTCCATGTTTGGTTTGGTTGTGATTAGAGCACCGCTTTTGGTGTGATCACGGTTTGGTGAGACTAGAGGTGGTTTAACCTCTAGATTCCCTTGGTTTTTCTTGGATTGGTTGTTCTATGAGATCCCACATTCATGCTTGGAATATGGCATGGGGGTGACTAGTATAATGAGAGATTTGGTTCATCCATGTCCATGATCGAGTGGTACGTAGAAATCCCGAACTTGGTCGGATTTGCCTATGACTAGTTATGTTGGTTATAAGCATGGTTATATGACTAGTTCATGTCATCATTATTTCATGTATTTACTTGTAACTATTGAATGGATGGATGCAAGACCTAATTGATGATATAATAGTTCAATGGAGAAGGAGGTGATCCTTTTGTTATGTTTCATAAGTTATTTCAGTCATTTATGCTTTGTCTTATATTCTAGACCTATAGGTTGCATTGATGTCGAGTTTTTGATAGAATGCCAACCCTGATTGGGGATGATCAGGCCTAGTCCAGAGGTTGACTTTTTATTTATCAGAGTTCTTATCATGTCTTTGATGGGTTCTGAAGGTTGTAGCAAGTTACGAGCAGAGGCCAGGATTCTAGGCTAGAAAAGTGGCTCAAATCTTGAGGTCGTTAACGCAGGTCTGCTGAGAAAAGGCCAAAATCACTGGCACATAGGCCTATCAGAGAAACTTTGGGTTGTTGGATGTTGTCATGCTTATAGCATGAGAGTGACCATGGGTTAAAAGGCCTAAATCATCAGTGGGACTTAGGTACATGATGTCTGAGTGGATGACATGTCTCCCGAGGGTATTGTTGCTGATGTGGATGGGTTTGTTTAATATGTTTCGTCGGTTCCATTTCCTTAAGGTCGCTAAGGAAGTTGAATCCCTTATAGTAGCCTCTCCCATCGCATGTTTACCCCAGTTGGCCTGCTGTTTGGGTGGACCTGGGAGGAGGGGGTGTTACAATGGTTTTTATGTCATCATAGGATAATTTATAGATATCTCCCCCAGAAAACATGTTGAAGGTTTCCAACATATCCTCCCCGATCCCCCGGAGAATAACTAGCTTGAGTGACTCAAGATCAAGGGTACAATGGGACCTCCTATAATTGAGTTGAAATCTCTCCTCATAGTCCTCTAGGGATTCATCAGGTACAAGAGTCATCCTAAATATTTATTGCTTAGTTTCTTTGGACTTATAATAGTCCCTATACTTGATATTGAAGGTATGTTGCAGTTGGGCCCAAGTAGTGATGCTACCCCTAGGCAAACCCATAAACCAGCATAAGGCTGCATCTTTAAGGGTAGAGGGGAATAACTTCAGCTTCTACTCATCAAAGGCATAGTAATATGTCCTATAAACAAACAAACAAAAATTCAAACATGAAGGTGTCAGGATCTTCGGAGGTTAAGCCATGTAAGTGTTGAAGGGAAGTAGGGAATAATTATTCATTCTAGCCTCTCCATTGGTTTCTCTAATGGGTAAAACCTCATTGTCCCTGTTTTCAGCTACAGTTTAGGTAGGTGAAGTGGGTTCTTCTTCTTCCCCGATAGGTTCTTCAAATATTTATGGTTGCTCACCTAGAGGGTCTCCTAACTCCCTTGCAGTCAGAGAGGAAGTTCATAGTCATCGAAGAAGAGTGAAGGTTGTCTACTTGAGGGTGTGTGGGCTTTTTATAATAATTTTCCTTGATTATCCCTACTCCTACGAGGCATGAAAGAAACTTTTTTTTTTTCACTTTTTCAAAATTGAATGCAAAACAAAAAGATAATGCTCAAGCATAAACAACATCTACTTAGACAACTCCTCGGCAACGACGCCAAAAAGTGGTGAGCCCTAGTATTGCACCAAGAATGTTGAAACTCCCAAGGGCTCCTCAACCCAAATTATCAACCCAGCGTTTGTACAAACTTAGAGGTGACAATGCTATATGCACAATACGTTATATTCTACTCATGCCACCCTCAGTCATGAAATTATATCAAAGTTCTTAGAGACCATTTTGTAGGTTTTAACCCCGTACAAAAATTACATGCATACAAATTCTAAAACATAGAAAATAAACAATGCGAGAGCATAACACATATACACAGAGATTTTGCCCTGGATCCCAAAACCAGGACTACCAGCTTGATTTGTCATTATATTCCTTTCAATGTTACAATACATATTTATACATGCCGAAGCATCCAATACCATGGACTGAAAACCATCGCGTCCAAAACCATGGACCGAAAACCATAGGTAGGTCCACCCAACCTAATATAGGGTGCAAAAAAACTTTTCTCGGGGTGCTTCGCGGACCCTGTAGAGGGGGGCTATTTGCCCCCCTCAAACCCCTGGGATAGGGGGGGTTGCCACCCCCCTCCCCGTAACCCCCCCACTGCGCAAACAGCGCAACGAAGGGGGGGCTCCATCCCCCCTCTAGCCCCCCGGTTCACTATGTAGGTTAGTCGTGAAAAGAATATAACACAACCCAACACATTCCTCCTATTGAAATTATATTGAAAGCTTGTTGATGAAGGCACAATTGAAAACTAATTCTAGATATGAAAGTGGAAATGCCATTTGCTCAACTTGTAGATGCTAATTAATCATTTCATGAAAGAAAAGGGATAATCTACTTGCATAAAGAAAGCTACTCGGTATTGCACAATTCATCAAAATAGCAACAAAATTGCATGCATCATCTACCTATTTCACACTCGATTGAAAATTAGAAAGCTAACTTGCGTCATACCTGTGATTGAAAAACATTAATTCTACTACGTTTTGCAGTGAGGAAAAGGAATGGTTGGAGTGGTCTAGGAGCTTCCCTTAATCATCAAATCACAAATTGGGGTCATTATTCATCTTGACGGAGCTAAGGTTGAAGTGGGGATCAAAACAAGTGAAGAAAAGTGGTGTTACAGGGTTGCTACAGGTGCTACTACATGAGGTCTTGTATTGCTATAGGAGGGCCTGTAATGGTACAGGATGGGTTCCAAGAGCCTTTTTAGGGTGGAGATGATGTATTGAACGCATGAAGAGGTGGATGGAGGTTAGAGAGAGTGAAGG
The DNA here is from genome assembly GCA_000404065.3 of Pinus taeda. Classification (NCBI taxonomy): domain Eukaryota; kingdom Viridiplantae; phylum Streptophyta; class Pinopsida; order Pinales; family Pinaceae; genus Pinus; species Pinus taeda. The sequence goes on from APFE030930823.1 coordinate 66,859, forward strand.
AAGGTTGGGTTGGGCCCCCAATCCAAGCCAAGGACCTCTTAGAGGTCTGCCTGGCAACAAAATGAATGCTCATGGTGTCCTAAGTTTTCTAGGCAGAGTGATTATGGAAACAAAGTTTTGCGACAGAATTGAGGGATGGAAAGAGATGGTGGAGGAGTACAAGATGGAGGTGAAATGGGTGCCCTCCCCTACAGATCAATATAGCCCCGCAACCAGACATATGCATACATCTATTGATCATTAACACATTGATATAAATTGTGATGGAAAAGATGAGTTGAATTTGAATAACATCTACTTTATGCCATTAGACTAATCTGATCATTGAACTAAATTTTAAGCTACAGAAAGTAAATGTGAAGAATAAGAAATAACATGCATCTATTTCCAAGAAATCATAAACATAATATTTTTGGATTGAGATTGTGAATCCTTCCAACTATTCTCCAACAAGAGAGGTGATGTAGAAGGTTGCAATCACATGGTTTTATAGCTTAACCTCTACTAAAATGAAGGAAAGCTATGAAATTCTTGGAACCAAGAACAAAACACAAGTACAAAAGAGGGATCAAAGCCTCTATTTTGGGCCCAAATCCAAGGGTCTCAACCTTGTGAAACAAAGTCAGATGTAGCTTAATAACCAACTTCTCATTATCATAAAGTAAAAGTGTCATACATCACATAAAAGTTCAAAATGATCAAGCTTTGAGCTCAATAGCTACACCTAGCTAAATCAAAAATTCAAATCCTAATGAGCTTTCCATCTTGTTTATTTATACAAAAGCGTAGCTAATAGCATCTCCGTTGAAAATATGAATGATTCCCTCCTTGATCTCGGAAATGGTGGATTTGGCCCCTCTTGAGCTTCACTTGTACTAGGAGTTACTTAGTTGCCAATGAATTCAAACTGGTGAGAGAGGATGTTGTGATCCCAAGCTGAGTTAGGGAGTTAAGGAGGTAGACACACCCCCTAGATTCTCTCTTGGTTGTCTCCATCAATCCCCTCCAGAGTAATTTCCTCAAAAATGTTCTTTTTCCTATAATTAAACTGCATCAGGCAACATACTATGAAAACCTTTTAATCTTCTTTCTAGGCACAATATAACCAAAAATGTGAATTAATGTGAGAAAATGATAGTTTAAAGGTTGGAGGATGGCATGACAATCTTCAAAATATACTTATTGATAGGAATCATCATTAGTAAATCTTCATAACTATTTATATATCTCTAGTTAAAATTTATAGAAATATCAGGATTCCCCATGGGGTTCCTCCATATGGAACCTAGCTATTAGCGATAAAGATATAATTTAGAACAATAGATTTTGGGAAATCCATAATGGAAAATAAATGATCTTCTAGGAGGACGCATGGAATCAACTACCAAGTTGGCCATACAAGAATCTCTAGAATCAATTATAACAACCATGCAGGCTTAGGGGAAACATGATGTAGAATATTATTGGTAGAATACATCTCATCTCCCACCCAAGAGGAAGTCACTAGAACTTGAACGTTGATAGAACTTACCCATCCTTGTATACTAGAATGTCATTTGGTCCTTATTAGAAAAATGACACATAGCCACCTCCACAAAACAATATGAGATTTAAGGGGGTATAAACCACAAGGATTGTTCATTGTTAAGGAAGTATACTTCATTGTTGAAGATCACCTTAGAAAAACATTTGGAAAGTTTTTTGGGACAAAGGTTATGGTTGAAGATCACCCTCTTCCTCTAGCTTATAACTCATAATAAAACCTTAAATTGAGACATAATTCATTGAAAAGGTTTTGAAGTTCCATCAATATGCTTTCTTTGCAGAGCCAATCAGGAAGATGTAGATAATCTCTTTAATTTCTGTCTTTTTTCAACCCAGTTATGGAATCAAACATCTTACTTATTCAACCAATCAGATAGGAAGCAACACATTTTATTTCTCACTACTGAAACTTGGAGACGTAATTCTTTCAAATGGTTGATTCTCAACATGTCTTAGTGTCTTCTCCCAAGCTTCCTTATGAGATACTTGGAAGGAACACAATAAACACATCTTTCACAATAAAGAATTTCCCCTAACACTAGCTTAGGTGATCATCATTAAGAGTATACGAGAATCGTTTCTTCTTCAATCATGGTCTATAGAGGTTTGGAAGGCTTCTTTGGATGAATATAGGATTCTTAATTACATTCATCCCTCCCCTATCCCCTCACCCTCCCCCACCTTCAGGCTGTATTTCCTCTCCTAAATTTTGGTTGGCCCTGACTTTAGGTTTTATTAAGTTAAACTTTGATGGTGCTTGTAAAGGAAACACAAGTCTAGCAGACTATGATGGAGCTTTTAGAAAATATAATAGAGGCATTCTATTTCTATATTTAGGCTCCTTGGACCTCAACCCAAAGTATAATATTTCACGCCCTAGAAAAAGGTCTCATTTTTTGTCAAATCCAAATTTTTTCCAAACCCTTCATTAAAGGGGACTCTCAATCAGTTATCTCTTCCTTCACTAGAATCATCAATGGATATGACCTCAAAAATATTTCTTGAAGTTTGAATACTTCAAAGTTTGTTAGCAAGAATCACTATACTTATTCTCTCAATTTCAATCCTTCTCCCTTCCCATGTTAGGTAAAAAACGGGAATAAAATCATAGGCCATCTTACTAAATTTGGAACTCTCTACCTATGATATAGATATTAGTAAATCTTGGAATGATATGTCACCAACAGTTTCCAAAGATGAGAGTCAAGCCCTAGTGGAACATGAATTAACCTCTCCTAAATTTGGTGAGATGGGATGCACCAAGGGCACTGGCATCCTATGTAATCAACACATCCCACCTACCCTTGCCTAATTTTCATCATGTGCAAGGACCTTTGAGTTTATAACATGTGGTGGAGTTCATTAATGCAACATCTGGATTGTATTTTGACATTTCCTCTCACACAAAGGTTGTTAGAATATTGAGAATATGCATAAACATACAACACAAAACATACAAAGCCTTATTGATCTAACCTCATATGCATATAATAAGAACACTTAAGCAATAATAGAAAGGAGACATGAGACAAAAGAAAGAACATACAAAATTTATGCGGTAAAACCCCAAGTGGTGAAACTTCCACAAGAAAGTACTAATATTTTTATTATCTATGTAAATGTTCAATTTGACATAGATTACTGCAACAAATGCTTCATCACTTTACAATTATAATGTATCTTTTATGTGTTTATGATGGAACTCCCTAACGTCTATTATATACCAAGAGATATGGAGGAATTACTTCCTTGAACAATTTATGGCACCTCCATTTGCAATCATTACTTGAATCTCTTGCATTAGATATACGAAATAATTGAGAATTTTTGCTAATTTATAACTGATGAAGTTATAAGTACTACCAAAATCACTCAACAATGTTACATTTTCTGATATATAATTCTATCTTGAGTGTTTATGGAGTATTAATGTTGGCCAATGCACATGGTATTGTTGGAATAGTCCCTTCTAGCTCTAGATCTTGTGATGGTTCCAATTCTTCATTTTCCCTCTCCTTAGATTTTAGGTAGAATATTTTCTTCTCATCACATTTATTCCACCTATTGTAATTTATATCACAATTGAAACATAATTCCTTTGCCTTTATTTCCTCCATTTGCTGAGGAATCAAACTTTTCGGTTTAATACAGGGAGCATGATCCTCTATATAGTTATTAGTGACCCATTTTCTAATGACCATATTTTTACTTTCAACTTTCCTTTCCAAACTAAAAGCATGCTATAGAGATTTAGGTTCAAAGAGACATACCTCACGCTTGATGTTTTTCTTAAAAGTTACCATAAATAGGTTTAAAAAATTATCCAATGAAATGTTCTTTACCCTGAGACAACTTTTGCAATTGTTGAATGTGTTTTGTAACTAGATCGTTTTGTTGAATATTTGCAAATTGAATAAAGAACATTTTCCTCTTAATATTCCCATAATGTGCTATCAATTTCCCTATAAAAATGAACCAAGATATAACATAATCCTTTTTCCTTCAGCAAAGACATTAATACCATACATGTTTATCTTGTTTTAAAAACATGGATGCAATATTTACCTTTTGTAAGGATGACACTGGGTGTAGATCAAAGCATTGCTCCATAAAGAATATCCATGTTATAGGATTATTACCATCAAACTTCCTCGTATCAATCTTCATAATATAATAGTTCCTTGGTACTGACTTGAATCCTTGATGTGGATCTTGGATTCAAAAATCATGATTATGGTTTTGTGATTCAATATTTGTGCTCACCAATTGTGATAACATATTCTCCCTATGTTATTGAGTGTCATCACCATGCTTCTCCTTGAATTCATGATTTCCTTAGATCTCCATAACCCTTTTAAGGAGATATCTTAATAGAATGGTTTGTAACTCTTTTATTTCCTTCTTGATGGATTTTTATACATTTTTTTTCATCTTATTTCCAATTTCATCCATCTTTTCTCGAAAAGGAGATAAATGTACCTCTTTCAACATACCATGATCCATCTTATTAACTTTCTTCTCTAATTTGGAGAATCTAAATTCTAAGTCTTAATTTTCTTCATAAGTCTTGGATGAGCCTCCATGAGGTTTAATTGGTGTAGTAGATTTTGGATCTTCTTTTCGAGCCATGTGAGAAAGTAATAATAGTATTCCTCTTAATCACAGTTTCTAGTCATTAAATAAATGATTCTTCTAATAATAAATTAGGTCATTTGTAAGTTACATACCTTTAAAACCTTAATTTGGTGAATGGATGAAATTTTTCTTGATTTATATATGAGATTTGAGTCCTTCTGAATATGAAACTTTGGTATGTAATACTCTAATATATCTTTTTTGCAGTTCACAAGTATGGCCATGTTGGGCATGGGATCCCCCAAGGCATGTTTTGGGGCTTAAAGCCCATGTTTTGACTAAGTCCATTATAAAGACTCCACGATTTATGGGTGCAAAGTGCAAAGTCATAATAGAGTCATAGGGTTATTCGACCTTGTTTTTGTAATGTAATGTCAGTTTGAAAGATCTACCCATGATCCATGGACCATGGGATTATATAAATAGAGTGAGGCTCTAAGTGTAAGAAAAGATCAATAATCTAAAGAGTCAATGAAGCATTGAGTCAAAGTGTAAGTCGTGTCTTTGGGTCATAAAGTAGGAGAAGGCTCTGCAGCTGACTGCGCAGAGGCCTAGTAGTCCGCAGCTGAGTGCGCGGATCCCTGCAACTGAGTGCGCAGGGCAGGTGGAGTCTATAACTGGTTGAAGCATTAATAAAGAGAAGGTTTACCATATTTATGTGTATCGCTTTCTGTTTTATTGCATTGAGATATATTGGAAATGAATTGCAAATTTACTGTTATTTTACTGCGCGAACTTATATGAATGTGCTAAACCAAGTAACTATAACATAAGGCATTTGTTTATGCGAAGATAACTAATTGTTATAAGAAGATAAGTAAGAGCCACGGTGGAACTTGGGGAAATAGTGCAGATCATTGCCCTAGCAGAGCAAAATCCCCACAGCCCCTCACTCAGAGGCTCGCGCGAATGCAACAGGCCAAAGCGCTGAAGGAGAAAGTAGACGTTGCGTGACACAGTGAAGCAGTTTTGAAGGCACGTTTTCAGCCTTGGATCGATGAGGCTTTCGTAATCACAAAAACAATTGAAGGCAAGATCGTGCAGATGCAGGGGACGCAGGAACATATGCAGGGGAGCAGTTCTGACACTGCGGTCTCAGAACAACCCGTACAAGAGATACAGCAGGCAACCACTCAGTGCGTTGCTGAACTTGCAACCGTTCGAGCAGAGTTGGAGGGTCTCTGCATGAAGATCTCCGCACCGACAGAGTGACTCGAGGGCGAGTCATGATGTTTGTGTTGGGGGCATGTTGGGCATGTGATCCCCCCAAGGCATGTTTTGGGGCTTAAAGCCCAAGTTATATTTAATGTGCCCAGAATTTGATGTGCCAAGTAAAAGTTATAGTAACTTTCACAAAACATGTTGATTTTTTGCATCTTCACACAAGTAAACTTATAAGTTTGCCAAGTGTTTAATTCTTCAAATATAATTATGAAATTTGTACCTAATGTACTTCTAAAAGTCTCCTGAGATCCTTTAATTTTTCATAGTCTAAAAAACCATAGAAAATGTGTTATAGCAAAAATACCAAGCTGACCTATTTGAAACTAATTTTAGGATCCTTCACAAACCCTACTTTGAAATTTGAACCAGATCTTCCCCATATATCTCCTCAATATCATGCTAGTTTCATCATTAGAAACCTTGCCAAAAACATTATAGCAAAAATTCCAAACTAACTTGTTTGAAACAGATTTCAAGAGCATTCAAGAACCATAACTTCTTTAGATCATATATATGAAATTATAGTGAATGAAAATCTAAAATTTGAACTAAACATTACTGAGATTTCTCCTCAATATGATACAAATTTCTCCTTCTGAAACCTCCCATAAAAAAAGTTATAGTGAAAATGATGAATTCGTTTGTTTGAAATTGATTTTAGGAGCATTTAGGAATTCTCACTTCCTTAGAGAATATATCCAAAAATATATTGAACAAAGATATGAACCAAATGTTCCTTGAGATTTAAATCAATATTCTCCAAGTTTCACCATCTAAAACCTTCCAAAATTTTTTTATAGCAAAACTACCAAGATTACTTGCTTGAAGTAGCAAAACCCCTAATATCATGAATTTTGATACTAAATGTTATGAGCCTTGCACCTTAAAAATGATAAGAAGCCAATAGTTAAAGTCAACTTCGAGGGGGAAACCTCCTTTTACACTGAATATAATATACAAGACAAGATTTGATAATCCTGAGAGTAGGTCTTCTTAGTATATATATAGGAGACAAAGGGTAGAATTATAATAAAAATGAACAATGAAAGGTTCTAGTCTACATAGCAATATAATAATATAAATGTAATCACTCAATATCTAGGGCTTAAAAAGGGGTTTTAAGGTTAATATGGGGCTTATATACAACATAAAGTATATAATAGAGGTTAGGGAATCCCATGAGAAATATAAAAAAAATGATAGTATTATCATTGTAAAGTGGTGAAGTATTTTTGGTGATGCTCTATGTAAGATTGAATATTTTTTAAGATAATAAAGATACTACCTTCTCATGGATGTTTCCCAACTAGGATTTTACTATGTAAATCTAGTGCGTTATTTCTATTGACTCTTATCTCCTTTTTATACTTATTATTGTTGTTATATGCATAAGAAGTCAGACTAGTAAGGTTATATATTGTTTTGTATTGTTGCATGCTTATTGATATTCTCAATATTCTAATAAAGGCGTAGACGAACAATGGTGGCTATTACTCCCTCTCCATCATTTTCAAAGAGGGTTTAGTCCATGTCACTTATTTCCCTCTGCCTCAAGCTACTTCTGGTTGTATATTTGCTCGACATTATGTGGTTTTGGATGTTTCTTACCCCCCTCTATTGTTTCCTTTTGAACCCTCTTTGTTTAGTCATCATTGCTACAATCTCTATCCACCTAGGATCCCTTTCATTGAGGGGGAGCAAATTCTCAAACGTCTCACTTTGTTCCCTCTCTCCGCTCGCAAGGAATTCCACTATGGGAATTTGTGTGTAGGTATTTCGTGGGCTCGACGATAGTGCATTAAAGGGCTAGTGCCATCGAGGCAGTGGCATTCATGGGGAGCAGGTTGGCTCTTGTGCTTGTTTACAAGCAAAGGCCTTGGTTTAGATTTTCACAAAGTAGATTATGATGTTGATTCAAGAGGAACTTCATGAATTGGAAGTTGTTGTTGTAGTTGAATGCAAGTGCATCTTGGATTTTGAGGTTTTAGCAGACATTTATGATTGCGTTCCCAATCTAGGACATACTTGGGGAAGAAAAAACCAATACTTGCTTACTATTGACCTATATTGGACGCTGAAAATTTTATTGGACAATGTCATTATAGATAGAGACGAATCCAAAAATGAAATATTGCTTATGTTGGACAAAATTGTTTTAAATCATAAGGAAATGAAACTTTGCCTCAAGTATAATAAGGAAAAACTACCTCATACTCTAGGCCCAAATAAATGCAACAAGGGGTAGCCCAACCCAATTAAAGTTCTCTGGTATAACTAAATATAAAAGCATTGATATGAGAAACGTGATTTACAACCACTATAGTGCTATACCTATATTTAGTTCTTTTTATACCACAAAACTTTGTCGATCTTTAACATTTTAGTTTAGAGTATTTTATCTTTTTTAATGGTTTGGTTTCCTATGATAAAGCTTTGAAAAAACAAAGCTTTAAACACCATCATTTTCCTTTGGCAGTAATAGATATTTAACTTGGAAAAAAAGACCCATCCAAAAGACAAATATTATAATTTATGTAGGAATTAAGGGTAAAGATTGAATAGTATAAGGAGTACATTGGTAATTAAATTTTATTGATATTCCATAAATCTTTATTTTACATAAAGCACAATTCAAAGAAAGTAACTAAGCATGGCTTATAATGGTAACGTCGTCGTTTAAGTTTGGTGAAGCTCTTACATAATGTTCGATGATTATTCACTCCCGAAACCAAATCACAATTTCGAGGAATATCTATTTGTTTTTTCAGAATAGACATCATGGAATATTTATTTTTTAAATGGTTTTTGAGCAGTGTTGTTACTTTAGGAATAAGTCAGAACCTAATTGTTAGATAGGTTTAACTTTTTATTTTTAATTTTTTTGGGTAGATTTTGTCTAAAATATGATGGGATCTTTTCCAGTAGTATATTTGAGTTTTATGATCTGCATATTTTGTATATGCAATGATTTTTGAAGATGTTTAATAAAATTAAAGAACAAAAAAAATATATTTTAAATAAACCAACATAATTTAGTTTAAAAAATATGATTGTTTTTTACTTATAAAATATATATATATATATATATATATAATATATATATATATATTATTAATAATTAAATTTTAGGAACAATATTAAAAACTTTTCTAAAATCCAAAGATATGCATGGCTCCCTTATCCAGGGAAAAATTATGATTGAATTTTTACTTATAATATATATATATATAATTATCTAATAATTAAATTTTAGGAACAATATTAAAAACTTTTCTAAAATCCAAAGATATGCATGGCTCCCTTATCGAGCGACTAGTATGAATACTCACCAGGGTGACTTAATAATGGACCAAGGAAATAACAAATCGCTTGCTTTGGCTGGGGTGACTTGACTTGTAGAGCCAAAGATGAAGTGTATAATGAAGGTTAGAAAACAAATGGAGGGGTAATGTTTGGTGAACCTTATGCCTTAAGGACTAAGGAGTAGTAAAGAAAGAAAAATAAAGATGTGATGAATTAAAGTATTTTTTATTTATCTAAAAAGATAAAGGGTTTGGAAATTATTTATATAATGATATAGATATAATTGCCATCTTCACCCATTTTAGAAAATAAGACATTGTATAGCCATTAAATCGTGTTAAATTAATTTTTATTATATCATGCGAGTAAATATATATATATATATATATATATATATATATATATATATATATATAATTAATTTTTTTATTGTAAATAATTTTAAAGTAAGATTACATTTTTTGTGATTTAAAATATGTTTTTGAATGTATAATTAAATTTAGTATTTTTTGTATTCAAGATTCTGTGATTTATAATGAATTAAATAAAGTCTTTTGGTAGAAATTACATGAGAGAATTTTTTGACTGGCCCATTTTGAACCAAGAAGTGTGATTTTTTGGTTCTAAACAAGTAGGCCCCAAATTCTCTCATGTGATTTCTATCGAAAGACTTTGTTTAATAAATTTAGTATTTTGAAAAAGGTTGGAGCATTAGAATTCTGCAGATTAAATCATTTAAATCCAATGTTTTTAAAATACTTGGTTAGGTTTTGGTTGAAATTGACTTCTCACTGGTTCAACCACAAAAACTAACCCCAAAAATATCAAAAAAATTGAATCCTTGATCTCTCAGAAACAAATATGTTTTCACTAATTAAATCCTTGATCTATCAATAACACATATACTTTAACTAAATCCTAATAACAAATATGCTTTCACTAATTAAATCAATAACCTCTAAATAACAAATATACTTTAACTATAAAAAATTTAACAATTAAACTAACCTCAAAATTAAAAAATCAAAATATAATAAATTTTAACTTTAATCCAATAATATAAATAATATAAATAAATTTAACAAAACAATATAAAAACATCTTTTCTCCTACACAGTTATATATTCCAACGGTAACGTTTAAATGTTGTAATCTGGACCTTATATATTTCAGTTTATATATTACATCGACCATTACAACATTAACAACACTTTCGCTGGTACAATTTACATTTCAATATTACTACTTTTAAATATTTTTATTTTTGGAGTGTCATTTTGAAATTAATTAATTAAACAAAACAGGAAATACTATATGGTTTGAATTTTAGTTTTTTCTCATTTATATTTCAATTATTAGAAAGTTTTTACTAAAATCACATTATAATTCATTATCGCTATTTTTTTTTATATATATATTATATTATAAGTATATATTATATATATATACTAATTTATTTTTATTTATTTATATTTTGGAGTTGTTTTTAGTGTGATTTTTTAGATTTTTTGATGCTGGAATCCGGTAAAAAAATTGAGGTGAAATCTTTATTTGTGTTATTTAAATTGGTTTTTTTGACTGTATACATGGATTCAACCCCTGAAAAACCCCTACGACACTGTAATTATGTAGGGTTTACCCATCAAACTTATGATTTCAATAAATCTCTATTAAATTTTAAAGAAATTAAATCAGAAAAATCCACCCGAAAAACTTTCAAAAAATTCACACTAAAAACAATTATATTCTTAACATTTTCACTTATTATTTATTTTTTTAATAAATATTTTCATTTTTGGTAATGTCATTGAAACTCCATATAATTAAACACATACTATAATATATTTTATTATTAAAATTTACATTTTAATATAATATTTAGAATCTTTTAAAATTCACTAACATTAACTTTTAAATAATGTAATCTTCAACATAGCTATTAACAA
>APFE030930823.1:78477-105526 GCA_000404065.3 Pinus taeda
AGATAGAAAATTTTAAAATATTTAATGTATAAAATTTAAGTGTTATAGGGATTTTCAAAGCGTTGAATCTATTTATTTATTTAAAAATGTATTTCAAACAACAACAACAAAAAACACTTTTTTGCTTGCCAATTTTAATTATTAAAAAGGTGATGATTAATATTCACTAAAACCAATATGGCTTATTATAGCTTATAAGAGTAAGAAATTAATTGAGATTTTTTAATAATTTATTTTTGTTTTTTATTAAAAAAAAGGGAAATAGAGTTTCCTAAATCACTTAGTATGAAGGTTGTAGTGTATATTTAAATAAATGAAAACTCATATGGAATATAATAAGTTGGGCCAATCATAAAAAAGGAAAGATTTTACTTTCAACCTTTACGTATTACAAAATAATAACAAATTCTTCATCAGAAACATATTTTTACAATATTAAATTTAATATAGTATGTAAAGCGTTTTAAAAAAATTGGTATTTTATTAAAGTTGTATTCAATTTTTTTATAAATATTTAAGATAAGTAATGTCTTTAAAAGTTATTATGATAATGGTTCCAATCGACTATGGGCAAAACTTAGTTAAAGAAAAACAAAATAAAATTATAATATCTAATTTTTTTTGCAAAGATAACTTTTTTAAACTTGGAAATTAAATTATTAAATTTCTAAGTTCATAAAAGTAAAATAGTTAAAAAAATGTAAGTGTAAATGTAGCCGTTGCCTTGGCAGGCCCGTTGTCAGAGCAAGTGCAAAGCACATGTGCCTACCTGAGCTGGACTAGTGACATTGGCCGCACAGGCAGCCTGGCGGCCTCGCTGTCCGTCGGCTGTCGCCATCCGCAATTCATTCGTTCCCTGTCCGTTTCATCTTTATTCCATCATAGTTGGAAGAAATATTTTATATTACTTTTTGTACGACACGAATAAATTGCCAGTTGGTTCCAAGGCGCAGACAGCCGGGAGAGGTATTTTATTATTTTTCTTGTGACATGTGTACGTTTCCTATTGGCTATTCGATCACCAGAGGAAGATAAATATGCGTGATTCTGTAGTCTTCTGAGCAAATTGTTGGAGTTACATTTCTTGGCCTATTTTGGTTAAATTTCGAGTCTCGGCAAAGAAGCATTGCGGCCTTAGATTTGGGGCTGTTTGTCACATATTTGCATTTGTTCCAGTGCGGTTGGACTTAGGGTTTGGCCTTTTTGCTATATCCTAGCAGCGGCAGGTTTCTGGTGAGTGTGAGCAACAATGGCAGGCTTAGGCAAGTACACATCTGCAGCTTTCTTGGTCGTTCTGATGATAATGGTAATCGCAGCAGAAGCGGCAGAGGTGAAGGCAGCAGCACCGAGTCCAACAATGGAGGCAGGTGCTGCTTCATTGCCCTTCCTCCCCTCTCTATTTGCCACTCTCGTCGCTGCGTTCATCCCCTTCCTGGCCTGTCAATTTTACGGAGATATATTGCAGGCGGCTACTATTTAGTTCTTATATATATATATATATATATTCTAATATGTAACATATTCTTTATGTATACGGCATTATAGGTATAGGGTTTGTTTCAGGTTATTCTTTATGTATATGACATTATAGGTGTGGGTTCTGTGGTGGTTATTTTCTTCTGGGCGCGAGAGCATTTTGTAATTTTTCTTGCTTCATTCATTGTTTAGCCATTTAGGAAATAAAGGATCTTTTTACCGTCCTTGTATATTATTTGAATGAGTTAATAAGATTCTTACAGGTATGATTGGATTTAAAATATTTCTACGGCGGTGACTTCAACCAGAATTAGGGTGTCTGTTTTAGGGTTATTTATGAATCTCTTTGAGCGGGATCATCGTAGAGTTATCCTGGAGACTATTATAGTATGGATGTGTGCAAAGCTGCTATATCTTTTATTTACAGGGTTGCTTAATGATAATAGATTTAGGGATAATCCATAGCCGTGTTAATTTTGATCTGTCAAAATCTCCAACATAAACAGGGCTTTTTAGATTTCTTGTTTCACATTTCCGGGAGTCACTGTGGGAAAGATGTTTGTGAAGTCGAATGTTCTGGTGTTGTTTTTCCAAATACATTAATAACGTTTGAGTTGACTGGAGTTAACTGTTAATTCGGAGCCCGAGCATAAAACTTATGCAATAAAGTTGACGTTAGCTAACATGGGATGCATGATATTTGGTATCATTTTGTTAGGCGGTAGTGTAAACTGTGTTTTAGAGAAATTTTAGTAAGATTTTGATAAAATTTGTAGGGATTTTTGTAAATTTAGTTTACAATTGTTAAATTTCAAGATTTTGTGTGCCTAAAAGTTTTGATGGTGCTAATCTATTTCCACCATCAAAAATATGATTCAAACACCTGATGTCAAGATTTTTGAATTTTTGCCCAGATTCTGATCACTTTGTCTACTTTTGACTACTCAGGCAATTCTTCTTGACTGCCCAGGCAATTTCCCCTGCCTTAGTATCTTTCTTCTTGGTAGTCTTCTTCCTTCTTTTGTCTGGATATCCTCCTCCTCCTTTCTTTTGTCATGGGCAAAATGGGCAAAATGGAGATGAAGATGGTGAGAGAAAGTAAAAATTCATATCAAAATGGAAATGAAGATGGTGAGAAAAATTCAAAATAATTAAAAATAATATATAAGTGTTTGTATATTTCATTATCCTTTTAAGGAAATGGATCATAGTTTCATAAATTCACACTAAAAACAACTCCTTCACATATGCTTTATTTTTAGTGGATTTTCTGGAAGCTTTTACTTTAGGTTTTTCTGGTCTAATTTTTTTCTTTAAAATTCTGTAGGAATTTATTGAAATCGCAAGCTTGATGGGTAATCAATTTTGTTGGTATTAGGGTTTTCCACCAATCAAAAAACTAATTTAAATAATACAAATCAAGATAAGGGTAATCAATCTTGATGGGTAATAGGGTTTTCCAAGGCTCTGAATCCATATATAGAAGTCTATAAACTAATTTAAATAACACAAATCAAGATAACAACTCATATTTAAAAATCACACTAAAAACAACTCATATTGAAATCACAAGCTTAATGGGTAATCAATCTTGATAAGTAATAAGATTTAAGGTTTTCCAGGGCGCTGAATCCATATATACACTGAAAAAACTAATTTAAATAACACAAATGGAATCCATATATACAATCACAAACTAATTTAAATAACACAAATCAAGATAACAACTCATATTTAAAAATCACACTGAAAACAACTCATATTTTTATACTTTATTCTTATGCAGCTTACAAATCATGTGAAAATAATTGTTTCAAGCTATTTAATACTTTATTGTTTACAAATTCTTCGGTGAAAAGAATTCTTTCAAGCTATTTAATGCTTTATTCTTACACAGTTTACAAATTCTTGGGTGAAAACAATTGTTTCAAGCTATTTAATTGACTCGTCCAAATTAGATAGTGAAAGAAACCTTTTAATTATAAAATAATTGTTTCAGTCTATTTAATAGACTTATAATAACCTTTATTTATATATATTATATATATATAATATTATATATAATACTTCATATTCATATTCATGTTCTAATGATTTTAAATCCCAAATTATTAATATTGTTATATTAAAAATATCTATACTTTTGCATATCTCTCTTTTTCTAGCTCTAATCACTTTTGTCTTACTTACTTTTAACAAAGATTATAGAATATCATACATCCCATAAGTTAAGATGAACTTTTATTCATTCAATGAGTATTTTTGAAAGTGAGAATAAGTAACATATATCTAATTTAACTAAATTTTGAACTAATTTATTATGTACGTGAGAATAAGTAAGGAGGATATGTGAGAATAAGTAACGTATATCTAATTAACTAAATTTTCAACTAATTCATTATTTGTTTTAAATTTTCAACTAATTCATTATTTGTTCTAAATTTTCAACTAATTCATTATCTGTTTAATGTGAACGAAGGTAGGGTATGAGTACGACATATATCTAATTAACTAAATTTTGAACTAATTTATTATGTATGTGAGAATAAGTAAGGAGGATATGTAACGTATATCTAATTAACTAAATTTTCAACTAATTCATTATTTGTTTAATTTGAACGAAGGTATCAATAATTAAACAATAACTAATGTATGCTTTCTTTAGACATTAATTAAACATTAACCATGTGCGGAATGATGCTTTCTTTAGACATTAATTAAACAATAATCATGTGCAGTAAGAGGTGGAAACTTAATGTGGGGAAAAATAACAATAACCATGTGCAGTGCACTGATGCTTTCTTTAGACATTAATTAAACAATAATCATGTGCAGTAAGAGGTGGAAACTTAATGTGGGGAAAAATAACAATAACCATGTGCATTCTTTAGACATTAATTAAACAATAACCATGTGCAGTAAGAGGTGGAAACCTAATGTGGGGAAAAACCACGTTGTCTCTGTCTTCTTTTTATTATAAAGAAATATTTGCATCTTTTTTTATTATAAAGAAATACTTGCAAACTCATACCAGTATGCAAGCACCCACTTGCAAAAGGT
Organism: Pinus taeda; assembly: GCA_000404065.3. Classification (NCBI taxonomy): domain Eukaryota; kingdom Viridiplantae; phylum Streptophyta; class Pinopsida; order Pinales; family Pinaceae; genus Pinus; species Pinus taeda. The sequence continues at coordinate 83,014 of APFE030930823.1, forward strand.
TACAACCTCACCCACTAGAAGGCAACGCCAACCCTCTAATTTGATTTGCTAGTGACTATTGGAAGGAACTCTAATTTGATTTACTAGTGACTATTGGAAGGAAACTTTGACTACCTGAGTAAAGGCTCCAACCAAGCACCCACTAGAAGGGAGCTCTAACCCAACCCTCTAATTTTATATACTAGTGACTATTGGAAGGAAACTTTGACTTCCTTACTAAAAGGCTCCAACCAAGCACTCACTGGAAGGGAGCTCCAACCCAACCCTCTAATTTGATTTACTAGTGACCATTGGAAGGAAATTTTGACTTCCTTACTAAAGGCTCCAACCAAGCACCCATTGGAATAGAGCACCAACCCAACCCTCTAATTTGATTTACTAGTGACCATTGGAAGGAAATTTTGATTTCCTTACTAAAGGCTCCAACCAAGCACCCATTGGAATAGAGCACCTTCTGATTTGATTTACTAGTGACTATTGGAAGGAAACTTTGACTTCTTTACTAAAGGCTCCAACCAAGCACCAACTCCATCCCTTTGATTTGATTTACCAGTGACCATTGGAAGGAAACTTTGACTTCTTCACTAAAGGCTCCAACCTTCAACACCTTCATGGACTATGTTTTATAATTTTCATATTAGATCCACTTGAACTAAATACATCAAATTTATTGGCCACGTTTCATCATGTTTTTTAAACTGGACCCACTACCATCATTTAAGCTCAATACCAAAACTGAAATCAATCATCATAGAAAATGAATTAATCACTTTCATACTAGATCCACCTGAACTAAAAATGTCAAATCTGTAGGCCATGTTTCATCATATTTTCATATTGGACCCACTATTATCATTTAAACTCAATACCAAAATTGAAATCAATCATCATAGAAAATCACTTAATCACTATATCAAATTGAGACCCAAATCAATCTCAAACCAACCAAAACAGTTAGATCACTGTAAATCCATTCATCAGAATACCAATTCACATATTATTCATCGTAGAAACCAAATTTTGTCACTATAAACCTTGATCAATCATATATCAAAATATATATGTTATTGTTTTTAAACATATTTGCATATGTACGCACCTTCCATGAAGCATATCCGCATATGTATATCAAAATATATATGTTATCATCATAAACCTTCCATGAAGCATGCATGCAGATCTCAAAACACTGAATCGAAACTTAATCACTGATATATTGAAATATTCACTGAATCGCTTATAGAACCAATCACATATATTTCATACAAATAATCATTACTATTCAACAAATCATTCTAACCTCAACCATCACTATTAAACCCAAATTATCATGAAAGACATTATCATGAAAGATTTAATTGACAGACAACAACAAATACATCATATTCAACAAAACCATAGCATATGTACGCGGCCCTTACAAAGCATTTTTACGTGCATTTCATATTTGATACTTGTGTATAGATATGTCCACTCTACAAAATCGATACGCTACTACTTAGAATCTGATTCGCGTATGTACACGTCTTTTTTGAAACAAAACATGCATACAAATTTGTAATTATTAACTCATACTTTTACTTTAGTGAAACCCATATACAGTAAGACATGTCAAAACATTATCATCATAGATCAAACCAACCCATAAGAATATTATTCATCGTATAGTCATTTAAGAGCATACTTATTTCATATCAAACTATTCACTAACAACCCATAACTTTCACGCTTAAAACTTTGATCTTCATCTCTTTATATAGCTTAGGCCTTAGCCAATACCTTGGGACAAAACCTTAGTTATGTCGATGATATTCTTTGATGAGATCAAATACACATTGTAGTACTTATTTATGGGCCAATACCATGACAAAGACCTGATATTTAGAATACAATGGTGCGGAAGCTGTACGCGACTTTTCTTCACCAAACTTGTGTATTACGCAGTTTTTCTGAAACAAACATACATACAAATTTGTAATTATTGACTCATACTTTCACTACACAACAAAACTTCAATCAAACCCATAAACAGTGACAAATATACGTCAAAACATTATCATTACAAATCAAACCAACCCATAAGCATATTATTTAATGTATAGTCATTTAAGGGCATACTTATTTCAGATCAAACTATTCACTAATAACCCATAACTTTCACATTTAACACTTTGATCTTCATCTCTTTATATAGCTTAGGCCTTAGCCAATACCTTGGGTCAAAACTTTAGTTATGTCGATGATACTCTTTGATGAGATTAAATACCCATTGTTGTACTCATTACTATGGGTCAATACCATGGTAAAGACCCTGATATTTAGAATACAAAGGTGAGGAAACTGTATGCGACTTTTTTTCTCCAAACATGCGTATGTATGACTTTGCTTCACAGAACTTGCATATGTTTTTTCAAACTTCATTTTTATCGTTCTTATGTTTTTGAACTGATATTCCTTTGTCACATCTGTACTGCCCTGAATACTCATCCTACTACCATCATGTTGTTATCTTTATTAAGTAGATTCCATCAAGGACAACACATTTGTCATAATGCCAACAATTCTTAAATGACTGTAATTTTTGTTAAATTTTAATTTCAAAAAATCTTTTTATTATTATTATTTTTTTTTGAGACAAATAACTATACTATTAATATATTATGTTATGTTATTGAAGTTTTTTAATTTGGTTTCAAAATTGTTATAGTTATTCATTTTATCACTTTAACACTCTTATAAATATTTCATTAAAACTCCTTAATTTTTCATGGATCTTTATCATTTTATTGAAATTTTTAATTTGAATGGCCTACCTAATAAAAATATTTCTCAATCTTCCTTTCATGTATCATGCAACTATTTGACTTGTTAAAATTCATTAGTTTTTCTTGGATCTTTATTTGAATTGCCTATGTAATAAAAATATTTCTCAATCTTCCTTTCATCTATTTGTCTTATTGATCAATAAGCAATGATATTAACATGTATTTGGATATATATATCCTTGTTATACTTTGTATTTGTAATCATGCAACTATTTCTCATTGATCAATAAGCAAGGACATTAACAGGTATTTGGATATGTATATCCTCTTTATACTTTCTATTTGTAAATTGATGTCTTCAAATCTTGTTGACCACCAATCATATTCTAAATTTAATTTCATCCTTGATCACTTATATATTCCCTATTCTGATTATCATTTATGAAAGGAAGTAGAACTTTTGAATATATTCCCTACACTAATCAATGAGAAAATGTTTATAAAAACTTTAAACAAATTTACTAAAAGCAAAAATAAATCAAAGAAAGAGCAAACCATTACATAACATTTTTTTGGAAAAACACCTTTTGGTTTAAAAACCCCACACTCTAAAGCATGCTCTATGTATCATATAACAACTAAATTGTTACAATAATTACAAAGATGTTGTGAACTCAACAAGAGTGTTCAAAAGCAACATAGAGATTCCATAGAAAATTTTGAAAACATAATAGTAATTTAAAACTCAAGCACATTGTTTTCCACAAATCCTAGCACTCAATAAATAAACATAACAAAAAACGTAGGGTTTTCCAATCTCCATGCAACAAATCACTAGCAATTAATTGGTTACTTGCTATTGCTTAGGATTCATTGACTACTATAGACATGCATTTATTCCCTACCACTACTCTATATTTATTCTTGGTATTTGAGGATTCATTCACTATTAATAATCAGTGCCTACTCCATTAAAGGATTGCAAGGTGTATGGCACACTTATCACAATGTTCTACCACATATATCTTGCAAGACTATAACGGAAATTGTGGGCTAAATTCTAAGTGTCTATTTATACAGGAATACCACTTGAAATTTTCTGTGCTCATTGGTTTCATCAATGCATTTACAACATTATGAAAAGTCTCACATTTCCCTAGTGTCTATCTATACACATTCTTTATCTTTGAATGAAACGTCAAGTTCTTTGCTAAAAAATGGAATTGTTATTATCATATTGAATTATAAAAGTTCTTTGAGTTAGCCTTACTTTTGAACACATTTTCTTAAGTAAATAGTCTACTTACACTAATCAATGAGAAAATGTTTATAAAAACTTTAAACAAATTTACTATAAGCAAAAATAAATCAAAGAAAGAGCAAACCATTACATAACAATTTTTTGGAAAAACACCTTTTGGTTTAAAAACCCAACACTCTAAAGCATGCTCTATGTATCATATAACAACTAAATTGTTACAATAATTACAAAGATGTTGTGAACTCAACAAGAGTGTTCAAAAGCAACATAAAGATTCCATAGAAAATTTTGAAAACATAATAGTAATTTAAAACTCAAGCACATTGTTTTCCACAAATCCTAGCACTCAATAAATAAACATAACAAAAAACCTTGTAGGGTTTTCCAATCTCCATGCAACAAATCACAGGCAATTAATTGGTTATTTGCTATTGCTTAGGATTCATTGACTACTATAGACATGCATTTATTCCCTACCACTAGATTTTTATTCTTGGTATTTGAGGATTTATTCACTATTAATAATCAATGCCTACTCCATTAAAGGATTGCAAGGTGTATGGCACACTTATCACTATGTTCTACCAATTATATCTTGCAAGACTATAAGGGAAATTGTGGGCTAAATTCTAAGTGTCTATTTATACAGAATACCACTTGAATTTTTCTATCAATAAGGCTGATAGACTCATAATACCACTTGAAATTTTTTGTGCTCATTGGTTTCATCAATGCATTTACAACATTATGAAAAGTCTCACATTTCCCTAGTGTCTATCTATACACATTCTTTATCTTTGAATGAAAGGTCAAGTTCTTTGCTAAAAAATGGAATTGTTATTATCATATTGAATTATAAAAGTTCTTTGAGTTAGCCTTACTTTTTGATGATGAACCTGAAAACGCTGGGCGCAATCCGCTTTTATTACAAGCAACAGATCTCAGTATACATACATATCAATCTTCTTTACTTCTAAAATGTCGAACTACCAAAATAGAAACTTTGTTTCTCTTAACATAAAACTGGATTCTTCCTTGTTTCATACTGGCGCAGCCCATCGCATTCTTTTACCAAAGCATAATAGATAACAACCACTGGTTTTAAACAAAGAAAAAAAACATTTATGTCCATCTAGTATTTGAAAACGCAGGTCCTTATTCGACAGACATGATTATCTGAATAACAGAATCACTAAAAAATGCCGGTTTAAAACAAATTTAGGCATATAAAGATTTCAGTATATAATCATTAAAAAAAATATCACTATCTATCGACCGATGAGCCAATTCCAGACTATAACACACAATTACATAATGTGCCTTTAATCTGTAGAATTCCTTCTACATTTCATCACCGAATGCAGATCATAGATTACTGTTTTTTTTAAACAAAGTGTTGCCAGTCTCTCTCCATTCTCCCTTGACCGCAATTTTTTTCAAATGAATATGCGTCTCCCAGCCATATCTCAGTTGGATTTTTTTTATTTCACCCTCCATTCGCCTTCTCCCAGCTCATTAATACAGGTTCGATATATGTGAATATCGATTGACCGATATTCCGATCCAACACAGCTATATTTGCCACAATCGGCGGTCAAAACAAATATATAACACACATATATATATAACAATTTATCAGATTTCATGCGATCTTAACCAAGATTGCCCACGAGGAATTGGCTTTGATACGCTTCAAGGTATTAACTGTTAGAGATCTTCAGTTTACAAATAATTGCCACCAGAATCACCCCTTCTTTAACTTTTGTTATAATAATTACCGAATATGTCTGGTGGTAAGGATTTGTTTCGATGTTGTTGTGGATTCCATGGCCAGTTCTTCTACGCAGAATCCCCTCGCTGGTTACACTTTCTCTATATATTTTCCGCTAATTACTCTAACAAATAGATAAGGTAATCTTCCATAAATTTATTCTAACAGAAATATTTTGATGCGCCTAACAAATCTTATCACTAAATGGAGAGATTTCACTTATTATAATAACAAACTGATTATGAAATCAACTCTCATAGTAATACTAAAATCAACAGCAAATGAAATCCAATTTGTCAAGCCACAACATGTGGACAATTTTCCATATTGCTGGCCACTTCCGATGCTCCTACATCAGACTCCCGGAGAAGAAAAGATTGGTTCTTTAAACTTTCAAGATTTATGCCATATTTCTGCAATTCAGTTGCTGTCAACCAACTGGAATCTTCCATTGGCTGCTCTTTCCACTTGACAAGATACTGAAAATATGTCTGCCCTCGAGTTTTCTTGGATATCCTCTGATCTAAAATAGCTTCAACTTCTTTCTTGAATGTTTTTGGTACCTGTTCTTTCCAATCCATAGTTTGAACTTCATCACCTGTAGCTTCAGTCTGCAATTCTGTTTCTGTCTCTCTGAATGGATACAAGTCTGCAATATTAAAAATGGGAGATATTCCGATCCCTTCCGGCAACTCAATCTCATATGCATTGGCTGAAAATTTCTTTTTGATTTTACATGGCCCTATCTTCTTCAGTTTCAGCTTATTGTAAGTTTTTGTAGGAAATCTCTCTTTTCTCAAATATGCTATGACCAAATCTCCTACCTGAAACTCTTTTTCTCTTCTTTTCAGATCTGCTCTCTGCTTGTATCTCTTGCTGCTTTCTTGTAGTTTACCTTTAACCTCTTCCTGTAGCTTCTGCATTTGTTCAGCAAAATCATCAGCACTTGCACTTCTGGCTTCTTGTTTGCCCAAGTCTCTTAGCTCATATACTCCTCTCGGATGCATTCCAAAGACAATCTGAAATGGACTCATTCCAGTGCTTCAGTTTGGTGTGTCATTGTAAGCAAATTCAGCTTGAGCTAATGCTAGATCCCACTGTTTGAGATTCTGATGTACCAAACTTCTTAATATATTCCCCAAACTTCTGTTTGACCATCCGTTTGAGGATGGTAAGCTGAACTAAAACTGAGTTTAGTTCCCAGTTTCTTCCAAAGTGTCCTCCAGAAATGCCCTACAAATTTAGTGTCTCGATCTGATACAATACTTACAGGCAAACCATGCAATATTACAATCTCTGAAAATAATAAATTTGCTATGTGTGTGGCATCATTAGTCTTCTTACAAGCAATAAAATGAGCCATTTTAGAAAATCTATCTACAACAACATAAATAGAATCGTTTCCTCTCTGAGTTTTTGGTAAACCCAAAACAAAGTCCATACTCACTGCATCCCATGGTCGATCTGGTATGGGCAATGGCTGATATAGTCCGGTATTTTGACTCCTTCCTTTGGCATACTGACATACCCTGCATTTCTCAACAAACTTTTTAACATCAGTTTGCATTTTAGGCCAATAATAAAAAGCATTCACCTGAGCGAAAGTTTTGCCTTGTCCAAAATGACCAGACAATCCTCCACTATGCTTCTCTTTAATGATGTTTTCTCTCATGGAACATTTAGAAATGCATAATTTGTTGCTTTTAAATAACAGGCCTCCTTGAACAAGGTAATCCATCCATTGACTTCTGTTATTGCTCATCGGATTCTGCAGCGTTGTGTAGATGTCTTTAAAATCCTCATCATCCTTGTACATTTCTATCATTTCATCAAAACCTACAACACCCACTTTAAATTCTTGCAAAAGAAAACTTACTCTGCTCAATGCATCTGCCACTTTGTTAGACTTACCACTTTTATGCTTTATTACAAAAGTGAAACTTTGCAGAAATTCCACCCACTTGGCGTGCTTCTGATTTAGCTTTGGCTGATTATTAATAAACTACAAAGCATGGTTGTCTGAATATAAGATGAACTCCTTCGGTAGCAAGTAATTCCTCCACTTTTTTAATGCCTACACAATAGCGTAAAATTCTTTATCATAAGAAGAATATTTTTTCTTTGCATCATTTAACTTCTCGCTGAAATATGCTATCGGCCTTTGCTCTTGGCTTAGCACCGCACCAACTGCTTCTCCACTTGCATCGGTTTCCACTTGAAAGACTTTCTGGAAATTTGGTAAGGCTAGAATAGGCTTTTCTATTATATTTCTTTTCAACAAATTAAAATTCCTATCAGCTGCTTCGGTCCATCGAAATGGCTGATTGACCTCCTTGATTGTCTCAAGGATTGGTGCACAAACTTGACTAAATCCCTTTATAAATTTTCGGTAAAAACTAGCAAGTCCATGGAAACTTCTTACCTCAAAGACACTCTTAGGAGTAGGCCAGTTTTTGATTGCTTGTACCTTTTTCGGATCCATTTTCAAACCATCTCTGGAAATCACAAATCCCAAATATACCAGCTCCTCTTTCATGAAACTACATTTCTTCAGATTGATTAGTAGTTTCTCTTTCTGCAGAGTTTTCAAAACTAACTTCAAGTGTTCCAAATGCTCCTCTTTAATTTTGCTGAAAACTAGAATATCATCAAGGTAAACAACAACAAATTTACCTGTATATTCTTTCAAAACCTCATTCATTAGTCTCATGAATGTGCTGGGCGCATTAGTGAGCCCAAAAGGCATCACTAACCACTCATACAATCCACTGTTGGTTTTGAAAGTTGTTTTCCACTCATCGCCTTCCCGGATTCTGATATGATGATACCCTCTTTTCAGATCTATCTTAGTAAAGTACCTGGATCCACTTAAACAATCCATTAAATCATCCATCCTGGGCAAAGGAAATCTATACCTGACTGTTATCTTGTTGATAGCTCTGGAATCGGTGCACATGTGCCATTCTCCTCCCTTTTTCGGACTAAGCACCGTTGGCACAGCACACGGACTCAGACTTTCTCGAATCAGCCCCTTGTCCATCAGCTCTTGAACCTGTCTTGCAACTTCTACATTTTCCTGAGGAGTTAATCTATATGCAGCTTTGTTAGGTAGACTTGCTCCTGGTATTAAGTCGATATGGTGACTTATACTTCTAACCGGTGGTAATTCATTTGGCAATTCATCCACAATGATATCCATGTAATTATTTAACACAGATTGAATTTCTTCAGGCAAATCATTTAAATTTGCAGAGGTTAAAATTACCTTTGGCCTCCCCACGATAGCGAAATGCATCTCTGCGCTTTTATCCACCTCTTGTAGAAATTCTTTGCCATTGATCAGCATAATATTATTTTCAGGCAGCTCTTTATCAGCATCATTCTTCACTGGCAGCAACGTATGCTTAACTCCATCCTTTTCTATGGTGTAGGTATTTCTTCTTCCATCATGAATCGCCTTTCGGTCAAATTGCCATGGTCTCCCCAATAACAGGTGACATACGTCCATGGGCATTATGTCACATAAAATCACATCTCTGTATGTGCCAATCTGCATTTCCAAATTACATTATTCTGTCACGGTGACTTGATGACCCTTCTGAAGCCAAGATACTTTGTAAGGTGCAGGATGCGTTTTCTTTGTTAATCCAAGCTTTTCCACCATCTCTGTAGACACAAGATTGTTAGTACTCCCGCTATCAATTATAACCTTACAACACTTACCCTTTGATTTGGATGTAGTCCTGAACAAGTTCTTCCTTTGCGCAGGTTCTCCAATCTCTTTTTCTGATCTCAGCAAAGTTCTTCTGAGCAGCAATGATTCACCTTCCTCCGGTGGTCCTTCCTTCTCTACAAGTCGAGGTGGTTCCAGCTTTGCCTCAACCACATTTGCACCCCTCTAGCTTGCTGATTTGTTATGAGGACAGTCCCGCGACATATGTCCCCATTCTCCATAGGTATAACACCTAACATCTCTTCCTCGCCCTCTTCCTCTGGGCGCGAATCTCCCTCTACTAGATTCACCCATCTGTGGTGATCTGCTGCTTGAACTTCCTGCTTCAAATGGATGTTGTGTTCCTATGGATCTGGCTTATCCTCTACCTCTTGCTGAGCTCTTTCCTCTGTTTCTTTGACTCTGTTTCTACAATATTTTCTCCTTTGCTTTCAAACTTGCTTGATAGGCATCTTCAACAGTTTTCAAACTTAACAGGCTAATCTCGTCTTGGATCTCATACCTTAGCCCATTAACATATATGGCTACTTTCTCCAGATCATCTTCTACATGCCCTGTTCTGATGCTTAACCTATAAAATTCTTCGGTATATTCTTTAACAGATATTCTTTTCTGCTTCAAATTTTGCATCTGCTTAAAAAGATTCAAATGATAGTCTTTAGGCAAAAACTTGGCTTTCAGTTTACTTACCATTTTATCCCACAGCTTGATCTTAGATTTCCCCTTTCTCTTTCTTGATGTCTGTAATTCGTCCCACCAGATGGCTGCATGGCCCTTCAGTCTAGTGACTGCAAACTTCACCCTCTTATTCTCCTCAACCTCTTCATAATCGAAATACTGATCTATGGATCTGATCCAATCCATGAGCTCCTCGGCATTTAAACTCCCTTCATACATAGGAATTTCTATCTTGGGTTTGCTTCCAACTTTTGCCAGCATCTTGAGGACTTTGGCAGTTTCATTTTCTTCTCCTGCTTCCACCTCTTCATCAGATTCTTCTGAAGAACTCTTAGTTCTCTCATCAGGTGCTCTTCTCTGGGTTGTTTCCATTGTCTCCATTCGTTCACACAGTCTCTGCACTTCTTCTATCAGGACTGCATTTGGTTCTGGTCTCCCTCGACCAATTCCTCTCCTTGGCGGCATCTTCGCTGCAACCACCTGCTAATTTGGCTCTGATACCAAAAATGATGATGAACCTGAAAACGCTGGGCACAATCCGCTTTTATTACAAGCAACAGATCTCAGTATACATACAAATCAATCTTCTTTATTTCTAAAATGCCGAACTACCAAAATAGAAACTCTGTTTCTCTTAACATAAAATTGGATTCTTCCTTGTTTCATACTGGCGCAACCCATCACATTCTTTTACCAACGCATAATAGATAACAACCACTGGTTTTAAACAAAGAAAAAAAACATTTTTGTCCATCTAGTATTTGAAAACGCAGGTCCTTATTCGACAGACATGATTATCTGAATAAAATAATAACTAAAAAAACGCTGGTTTAAAACAGCTTCAGGCATATAAAGATTTCAGTATATAATCATTAAAAAAAATATCACTATCTATCGACCGATGAGCCAATTCCAGACTATAACACACAATTACATAATGCTCCTTTAATCTGTAGAATTCCTTCTACATTTCATCACCGAATGCAGATCATAGATTACTGTTTTTTTAAACAAAGTGTTGCCGGTCTCTCTCCATTCCCCCTTAACCGCAATTTTTTTCAAATGAATATGCGTCTCCCAGCCATATCTCAGTTGGATTTTTTTTATTTCACCCCCCATTCGCCTTCTCCCAGCTCATTAATACAGGTTCGATATATGTGAATATCAATTGACCGATATTCCGGTCCAACACAGCTATATTTGCCACAATCGGCGGTCAAAACAAATATATAACACATATATATATAACAATTTATCATATTTCATGCGATCTAAACCAAGATTGCCCACGAGGAATTGGTGTTGATACGCTCCAAGGTATTAACTGTTAGAGATCTTCAGTTTACAAATAATTGCCACCAGAATCGCCCCTTCTTTAACTTCTGTTATAATAATTACCGAATATGTCTGGTGGTAAGGATTTGTTTCGATGCTGTTGTGGATTCCATGGCCAGTTCTTCTACGCAGAATCCCCTCACTGGTTACAATTTCTCTATATATTTTCCACTAATTACTCTAACAAATAGATAAGTAATCTTCCATAAATTTATTCTAACAGAAATATTTTGATGCGCCTAACAAATCTTATCACTAAATGGAGAGATTTCACTTATTATAATAACAAACTGATTATGAAATCGACTCTCATAGTAATACTAAAATCAATAGCAAATGAAATCCAATTTGTCAAGCCACAACATGTGGACAATTTTCCACATCGCTGGCCACTTCTGATGCTCCTACATCACTTTTGAACACATTTTCTTAAGTAAATAGTCTCCTTACATGCACAAAACTTTTGTTGTTCAGTATTTTTGAGATTGAGGGAGTAAATACACAGGACAACATCAAAACCACTTTGGAAGTAGGGATCTAGCCTTGTCAGCTTCAGAGAGGGGCCTCTCTATAAAATTTAGCTTTGTTTTATATGAATTTTAGGCTAGTTATGATTGTACTTTTTTGTTTTAATTTGATTGGTTTGGTTGATTTTAATGTTATAATTCTATTGGGCTATGGAGTCTATAAATTAAATTGGATTTTGCATCAATTTTTAGAGGAGTTCTTACAGGGTAAGCTAGGTTGCACTATTTGGATCTTTTCAAAAATTAAATGAATTGTGGAATAACAAAAATGTAAATTTCAATAGAAACCAAGGAGCAATTAAGAATTCCTTGACCTGACTTCAGTGAAAAACATTAAAATTACCAACAACCAAAATATAGTGCTCTAAATAACAAATAATATTTATCACAGTTTCTGTTAAGTAATTCAGATTTTCAGAATAACAGAGAAAGAAAAAACAATGTTTAATTAGATAAACAGAAGAGACACATCACCATTTGGTACACCACATGAACCTTGTCAAAGGTCCTTATATTATTGATGCTCCAACACTTTGAAAATTACAATATGCAAAAGGAAATTGCATTCGGAAATCAACCCTTAATACTTCAAACAATGAAGTATTTATAATGAAAATTACAAAAATCCTTTACAAAATCGTTGTCAAATCGACAGTGTATTTTAGCCTAGTTACAAACAATATGATCTAATCCTAGCAGAAGAATAGGCCACTTAGACAACTGAAAAGAAAGGTGGCCCTGTTTGATGGTTTCAGTCACTGAGTCAACCCGAAACTGTGTTGCATTGTTGAACTCACTGTCGTGCTGGATGTTGCACTGGAAATTGTTCTACTGCTTCTGAATTACCCTCCAATCCAGTAAATCAACCAGTTCTTCCCATCTCTTTTCATATGGTATTTTCAATTTTGTTACCCTGCGATAAATTTCATCTACCTCTATGTATTTGGCAAAAGTTAGCTTCACAGTGAAAATGTGTTTGACCTCATTCTGTACATAGAAATCATTTGACATGGTTTCCAAAAACACCCTTGATGTCATACTACCCTTTATTCCACAGACTTTGATACTGCATTTAGTCATTTCTTTCATCTTGAGGACATAGTCTTCTTGAGTGATTAATTTGTCATTTATTACATAAATGTTGGGTAGTCCCTTCTGGATCAATGCTTCAATTTTGTTAGTGAACATGTTTAGTTGCAACTCCAAGGTTTTACGTCTTTCTTCCAAGTGATCAAAGATTTCTCTTTGTCAAGACTTTCTTGACTTCCAAAATAGTAGCAGTCCTATTGTTGATTCTGTTAGAGGCGGTCTAGTTATCCCTCCATCAGAGATCAAAGCTCTTTTTTGCATTTCATGTTTTAGGTGTCCCACCAGTTTTCATCAGTTGCATTTCGTTAGGCATGCCATAACTCTGATGGAGTGGTTTGTGTCATTCATCCTCTCGTGCATATCACTGCTGGTTCAGGTTAAGTCATAAAGCTTCACAAGTCATTTACAGTCATGTTTTAAATTTTTAGGTCTAGGTCTAGGGTTTGAGTCAGTTTAGTCTTGAAAAGCCTTAGAAGACCAACAGGCTAGAGGGATGTCTTTGATAGATCATCACTTCAAGAGTTTTCATCATTGTACAACTGAATAAGGACTTCTCTTCAAAACTCTGTTTTGAAGATAAGTCGCCACCTCATTTTTGTAAAAATTGTCAAAATTTTTAGTTCTTCAATTGTTCAAATGCAGCCTTGGTCTCCTTTGCCGAAGCATATCAGAGCTATCCCTGCAAAAAATTATCAGAGAAAATAATCATTTCCACCAATTTTAAGGATGAAACCAAAAAGATCAGAGTCTATTAATTGTAAAAAAGTGTCAACAAAAAAAACATAAGAAAATGGGTTTTGGTCAAGCAAAAATAAAAAAGGAGACTATATGAAGATTTTTCTCCTCATTTGCAACCCATTCCACATTCCAAGAGTGAAGAGCAGCATTCTAAGGCGATTTTGTGAGTTTGTGTGTAACTTGAGCCGTTCCCAGGGCGCGCGGCGCATCAGGATAGGCGTGTGGCGCATCAGGCAACTTTTTACAGTGTATTTTAACACGCGCGCGGCGCATCCAGAGCGCGCGGCGCGTTGGGTTAGGCGTGCGGCGCATCCAGAGCACGCGGCGCGTTGGGTTAGGCGTGCGGCGCATTCAGGTTCATGCCCAGACTTGCCTAAAACTCACTCAAAAACCCTCTCCTCGTGCATCAATTCGCAGGTAGGCCTGCACTCATGGCTTGATTTTGGTTTTTGATGGTTTATATAAAGAAAATATGATATATTTGTCATGAAAACTGAATGTAAAAACCCTCCTTCTCTACTAATTTGCTATAAGGATTTTAAAGTACCAAGATTGCTGTAAGGTCCCCAAACAAAAAGTTGCCAAGGTTTCTTATTTCCCTTGTTTCCCATTTCCTATATTCCCCAATATTTTTCCCAATAATTCCTCATCAAACCCTACATCTTCCTCTCTCAAAATCCTAAACTCTCCCTTCTACTACAACCATATAACCCCTACCTTATTTCAAAACCCTAAAAATTCAAAATTCCCATGCCCTTTCCCTTCTCTTTACCATTTTCCCATTTTCCTAATGTTTTCATTTTTCCCATTTTCCTAATGCTTCCCTTTTCCTAACAATTCCCTCGTCATTTGTGTCCCCTTGGTCACAGCATTTTGATAAAAAGACAAAAAAATCAACAGTCAAATTTTGGCACACAGTTCTATATCAGCATATACATATTTTCCAGCTACCTTGTTGTTAATGAACATGTCAGAGACTGAGTCAGTATATGAGCAAGATTATGATAGTGACTCTACACCGGAAGTCAATGTGCCTAATGTGCCACGGAGGTATCACAAAGGTGGCAAAAGTGGACAGCATGTTAGGGAGGAACCTACTTCTTTGGCTCAATTGTAAGCTTTCCCACTTGCAATGGATTGTTTTCGGCGCCAAGCATGTTACCAATATTGTGAGATGATCTCACAAAGTCAGCATCATCGGGAACTGGTCCGTCTATTTGTCCTTAACCTACAGGATGGTCATATAAACCTTGCCGAAGTGGATTTCACTTTGTCACCCGACACTATTGCTCAGGCCACCGGGATACCAAATGTGGGGGAGGAATGGAGTAAACGCCAAATGTTGGACAGGTATTACTATGAGCCATATATCAAGCCCGCATATATCAGACACTTGAGCACAGCCTTTCCTTTCAGATACCTGAAAGATGAGTTTGCACCATTGATGAAATTCATCATTCGGTATTTCAGCTGTGAGGGCAGATTCTCACGTCTCTATGCGTATCATGTTCGTTTGTTGATGCATTTCACACGGGTACGTATGATGAACATTTCATTTTTCATGTGCCGAAACATAGAGAGGATGGTACCTTTAGTACAGAGGAAGACCCCGGCACATCAGCACAGGAGCATATATCGCTATGCATTGATCAAAATCATAGTGATGCATCAGTTGGCACAGCAGGGTATTGCTTGGGAGGATTTCATCTCCTGTGATTTCTTTTCTGCACTACAACCTCCTCCAGAGATAGTTCATGACAAGGGATGGCCTTCACAGCAATTTGAAATTCCTGAGACCGAGCATGTTGATGCTCCAGTATATGTGACATATCAGAAAGGCCCCAGGGCCTTATTTGCAGTCGCACGACGAGTACTATCTCCACTTGGGGTGGAAGGGGTCTCGTTGACACCATCAGCAGAGCGAGTGTTATCTCCACATCATGTAGAAGGGATCTCGCCTCTATCTTCAGCACAGGTACAGATTCAGGATAGGGGCAAGAGACCCATGGTTGATGAGGGTCCTTCAGGAGTTCAGGATATCGGTATCATTGATGTTGATGCTAGTTCGCCCAAATCAGAGCTCAAGGAGATCATCCGAGAGAAAAGGGCTGAGAATGAGTCACTGTAAAAGAAATTGCAGATGGCTAAATGGGTGATCAACTACTTAGAGCAGCGCAACAAACAGTTGGAAGATGAGCATGAACTTTATGAGCTGCGGAAGATTCGGGAAGACCGGGAATTGGCTTGTAGGAGACCCGGTGATTTGACACCTATTGGTCGGGAATCAATGCTCATCCGGGTGAACACTCATTTGGAGAAGTTTTTGGCGAAGGCAAAGAGGGACAAGGACATGCTTCGCCACATGAAGACTCACTATTGGGCTCGCATGCATGTTTGCAAATCGAGAATGAAGATCCTCAAGAGGCGTTTGAGCAAAGCACAAAACAACGCAAAAGGCCTGATCCGCTTCGAGTTTTGGTCAAGGCTTCATTAGTTGAGCATGATACATGATGGAGGGTCTTCACTCCAATTTTGGGCAAATTTGGAGAAAATTTTGTCATTTCAAAATCTTTGGCTTGCGAAACAGGTTTTTTGGCTCTATGCGTCGCACTCAGCGTGCGACCCATAAGATGGGGAGGTCCAAATCACAGGTGGCTTACATTTTCAGATTTTTCATGATGAAATACACATGCTCAACAATTTTCAAGGCATTTCATCAAGTTTTGGGTGATCAAAAGCTCAAACAACATCATGAAAATCACCTTTCTGCCACTTTTTGCATCAACGGGAAGTACTTCTGGGAGAATCCACTTTTGGAGGGTCAAATGGAGACCAAATTGGAAAATTCCACTTGGGTTAGAAAGTAGACATCCAGGACTTTCTAACAAGCCAATTTAAGCTCAATTTGGATTCTAGGAAGTGCCCCAAACGCAGGTGGAAAGGCGTGCAACGCACAGGGCTTAGGCGCGCGACGCACAAGGTTTTTTGGCACAGTTTTCCTCCTTAGCTCAGCGAATCAAGCCAGTTTGACCAGTTTTGACTTGTGATGGGATTTTTCACCCTTCTTGATGTAATTATTGGAACTTTATGTTGTTATGACACTTATTTACCTATTCTAGATGATTCATTCATTAAATAGCAAAAATGTAATGAATGAATTGTTTCCTAGCTTATAGAGGCAAGTTGTTTTTGACTGCCTAGATTGTAGTGCTTAGTTTAGAATTGGTTGAAAACTAGGATGATGAGCTCGACCCTAGAGGCAAGGAATGAGTTGGCTTGCCTATATTATGTATTTTCTTAGTCATTTTTCAGAGTTGGACTCTTGGGAATAGCTTGAGACTATATTGTACATATCTTATCTGCATTTTGGCAAAGGAAAGACCAGGGTTTTGCAGCACTATTTGGGATTCATGTGGCTTTATGTGTTGATGGTGTGTTTTTCTCAGTACTTGTAAGTTGTGTATGTGTATCATTTTCTCTATTGGATCTTCTGTAATTAAACAAATGAAGTGTTAAGGTAGAATCCATGAAATTGCTATGCTCTGCCTTTAAATTTGTTTAATCTTTTATGTTTTCTTCAGTTTAAGGAGAATCATTAAGACTCCCTTGCTCTCCTTAGCTCCTCACCAGTCTGATCTACCCATCTCATCTGCTTTAAGGCATCAATACAATTGCCTATCTTGCCCCAAGTAGACCTCTGCAAAAGTTGTGCCTCATCCCCGCATCCAAAATTGCCCTTCCCTTGAATTCAACAAAATCTTTAAAAATCAATTCTAAACTCTTTGTACTTCATACCTAGCCTAAAATCAATCATCAATTCGGTCACCTCGAGCCTTTTCGATTATCTTTTTCTGAGTTTGACCCAGAGAGAGCCCTCTACTGTCCTCGTAGGGCTAGCTACGAGGCTGAGCATGGTTTGATGTGGCCTTGAGTCTTACCTTATTTCAGCCTAAGGTAGATTTGAGCGCTAAAAAATTCCTACTTCCTCAAGTTCATATTTGGACTTAGATTTCAAGAACCTGATAATGTTGGAGACTTCTGTGGGAATCTCTCCAAGATTCTCTCTTCCTTGCACAATAGTTTATGTAGCCTTTTCTATCAGCGCTTTCTGCTCAAATATGATTTGGATAGAAGGTCAAATCTCATTCGTCGAGTTTAGTATATTCATCCAAATGGTTTCCTTGGCTTGGGCCAAGGTCTAACCAATTGAAGTGTCCCTTTCCACCTTCTAAAACTTCTCCAATAGTCTCTAGGATTTCTGCATTTCAGTAACCCGAGCAGCTTCATCTTTGGCCTTTTGCATTTCTAAAGCTTTGAGTTGGCCCTGCAAAGTCTCAATCTCCTTTGATCGGAGTGACATGTTTTCCAGTGTCTATTACTTTTTCAACACTCGCAATTTGAGTGGAAGAAGTGGCTGCAGTGGTTGTTCCTCTTGCTGGAAGCTAAGAAATGGGTATGGCATCTAGGGGGACAATGGCCATCTTCTGACTCTCTTCTTTCTCGTTTATCTTTTTCTACCTAACTATTGATTTACCCAGCTTAAACTGTTGGACAATTCTTTATTTGCTAACCTAATTTACAGGAATTGAAAGGAGTTTAATCATGATTAGACTGTATCATTAAACCAAAAGCTAGTGATTGTGGAATTTTGAACAAATTGCACACAACCTTTATTTTAACAATAATGAAGAAAACTAACTATCAGTAGTGGCGCTTAAAATTGCAACACTTTTAGTATTATTTTTTTTTTTTTTTTTTTTTTTTCTTTTGGTGGGGTTCAATCTTTTCTTCTTCTCAACATTTTTTCTTTTTTCTTTTTCTTATTTATACCCTCTTTTCATTTTTTATTATATTTTTTCTTTTGTTTGAAAACCATTGGCAAATTGACAAGTATTTATAAAATAAGATTCCTGAGATACACTGCTCAATTACCTTGAAATCCTATAAATTATAGGACTCTAACAGTGGCTCTACCTGGGGATGGCACTCTTCGTGTGAGGTGCCAAAAATTTTTTATCAGTAGCCTTGAGTGTTCTATTTCAACAACATCCACCTCTGATTTCTTTGTTGCAGTACTTATGGTAACATATCAATAGAATCTTAGTACCTTCTCTGTGGGCTTCAGCTTCTATTAATAGGTCACCCAATCCAAATAATAAAGACAATGATATTTACAATGATAAATGCTAGAAAAATATCTATTGCTTAGAGAAATAGTGTTTGAGCATCCTGTCATTAACAGGTCCACCAGGTAATTCTGTCATCTAAATTTCTGAGAAAGAATGCATTATGCCCTCTGAAAGCATAAATGACATAAGGTTCCATCCATAAATTGTCAAATTTTCCATGCTTCCCTTTGTCTTCTCTTCTGGAATCCCACTTTAAAACTTTATCACCCAAGGTGAAATCATCTGTTTTTGTTCTTTTGTCAAAAAAATTCTTAATATTTTCATGGATGACCTGAGCCTTATTATAAACTTCTTCCCTGGATTGTTGCAACCAGATTGTTAGATAAATTCTCCTTTGAATGTCATTTGGCTCAACCTACAATTACTGAATTAATTTCATGACTAGAACTCCTAAAGAGGATGGAAAGACAACATCCATTCCATAAACCAATTGGTATGGTGACATGCCAATTGATTTCTTCGTTGTGAGCCCATCAACTCAAAGTGCATTTATCAACTTGTTGTACCATGAATTTTGTTGTCTGCTAACATCTTCTTAATAATATTTACCATAATTTTATTTGAAGATTCAGCCAACCCATTACCCTATGGGTAATAAGCAGTTGAATGTCCCAAAGAGATATGGTATTTGTTATAGAAATATATCATTTTATTATACCTAAAGGTTGCAACATTGTCTGTTATAAGCTTGTTTGGGCATTGAAATCTAGACAGGATATTGGTTTCTAAGAATTTGATGATAACAACATACGTGGCTAGTCTAGAAGGAATGGCCTCAATCCATTTGGTGAAGTAGTTAATAGTGGTAAGGATCCATTTATGTTGAACAAAGGATGGTGGATGAATTTCTCCAATGAAATCCAATCCCCACTATTGGGAAGGGCTTTCAACAGATATGGGCTTCAAAAGTAGAGGCAAAAGCTTTCTTTTCCCCTCAAAGATTTGACATTTATGGCAAGAGATTACCTTCTTATGAACATCTGGGAAAAGTGTAGGCCAATAAAAACTAGCTCTAAGGATCTTATTATCGGTGGTTTTCCAGTACAGATGGCCACCACAGTCACCTTCATGGAATTCTTGCATTGTTCTTTCTGTATCATCTCTCAATAGACACTTTAGTATAATACCACTAACGTCTTTCCAATATAAAACATTCTCTATGATGCAAAATTTAATTTCTTTTAGCTTCAGAAATCTAGCCTTTGTCTTTGTTAGACCAGGAGGAGCATTTAAATTGAATAAAACATAAATAAGGTCTGCATACCAGGGTGAGGTCATGAAAGCCTCATCTAGTTGTGGAGTCGCTTGTTCCACTTGATCATCCAATTCAGCTACAAAGTTGATATCTAAAGCATTAAAATTAGATTCAACCATGAATTTGGTTAATCCTTGTCCTTTGATAAACTTGGTTGGCTTGATTTCCATATCATATTAAAAAATGATGGCAATCCATATGCCTCTTTTGCCATCTGGTCCATTTTGTGTCAACATATCTTTAACTACAACATTTTATACATAAGAAATTATGTGAGAATGAAGGATATATACTATGAAATCTTTAATTGCTTTTATCAAAGCGAAAGCTTGTTTTCCCATTATATTATATTTGAGTGTAGCATCCCTTAAAGCCTTGCTAAAGAAAGGAATGGGCTGTTCAAATCCTTCATCGTTTTTCTGTAAAAGGATAGCTGCAACAGTATGTTCAGAAACAAATGAAAAAATTATAAAATCCTTAGTAAAATCTGGACTGATAAGGACTGGTGCTTTTGTCAATGTGTGTTTAACTTTATCAAACGATTGCCTAGCTTTGATATTCCATTTGATTTTAGAATCTCGTTTTAGCATGTTTGTTATGTTTTTGAGTAGTTCTACAAGGTTAGGGATAAATCTTCTTAGGAAGTTTATTATACCAATAAATGATTGAAGTTCCTTAATTTTTCTTGGATGATTGATTTTCAGAATAGCTTCAATCACTTTAGGTTAATTTTAATACCTTCCTTAGATATGATATGACCAAGAAGTTTTCCCTCTTCAAGGCCAAACATCATTTTCTTAGGATTTAGTGAAATCCCAAATCTTCTACATTTTTCAAATACTCTTCTCAGATGTAACAAATTTTATTAATTATTTTTAGAATATACAGTGATGTCATCTGGATAGATTACAATAAATTTGTCAATTTCATCAGCAAAAGCAATATCTATTGCTCTTTGAAATGTGGATCCATCATTCATTAACCCAAAAGGCATTTTCACATACATGAAAGTACCCCATGGCATAGTAAAGATTGTTTTATCTTGATCCTTTGGATGGACTAAGACCTAATTATAGCTTGAGAAACCATCTAATAAAGAAACCCTAGAAGATCCAACTACCTTTTGCAGAATATGATCCATTTTAGGTAAATGATAGTTGTCCTTTAGGGGGACTTTATTAAGGTTCCTAAAATCTATGCACAATCTGATTTCACATGTTTTCTTCCTAGTTGGCACAATATTGGAAACCCATTTAGAGTACCTAAGAGGAACTATGATTTTAGAGTCATATATTCTTTTGATTTCCTTGTCAATTAAAGGCACCAGAACCGAATTTATTCTTCGAAGTTTTTGTTTAAATGGTTTATGATCTTATTTAATTGGATTTTTGTGTTGTATAATTTTGTATCATATGTTTTAAGATCTTCATAGCTCCAGGCAAAAACATCACTAAATTCCTTGAATAAAGCAATGTACCTTTGTTTTTCAGCAGCTAGGATTGATTTAGACAATTTTATGATTTTGGGGTCTTTTTAGTACCTAAATTACATTCTTCAACTATTGTTCCTATGGGCTCAATATTAGGCTTTTTAGCCACATCATTGAAATCAAATAATTCTTCTAATGGAACTAGATCTCTAGGCAAAACGTTATCTTTTAGCTGGAGCGTTTCAAATTCTTCTTTTTCAGGGTCTATTTCAAGCAATTCTAATTTATTTACAACTTTATCTATGAGTGTATTTACATCTAAATTTTCTAATTTCCTTTTTAGATTAGAATGTAAAACTATTTGATTATCTACTTCAGATTCCAAATCAATACTATCATCTTGAAATTCATATTTGGATTGCAGAAAAATTTCAATCTGTTTATCATTTCCAAACACTTGTCAACTCCTCATGTTATCTCGTACAACTGGTCGATGTTTCACCTCTAGTATATATTCTTGATTAGGATAAGGAATTTTACAAGAGTTGGCTGAAAAAGCCAGATTGTTTGGAATGATATTTTGTTTTCTAGGAGTTGTAGAAAGGTCATATTCAAGAAAACTTTCTAGAATCAAGCACGACATTTATGTATGCTTTCATCCTAGGGTGTTTCGCTAAATACTCTCCTTTAATTTGTTATGAAACCAGCTCACCAAAAAGATAGAAAAGATAGATCAACACTTT
>APFE030930827.1:0-17459 GCA_000404065.3 Pinus taeda
AAGATGGTGTCAGTGGATAATAAAGTCATTCAGCTTAGTTATTGCTCCTCTGTGGCTGAAAACCTTTATAAATTGCAGTGTTTAGTAATTAAAGAGATATGTTCTGAGTAAGATTCTATTCTCTGATAAAATAAACCAATTTCATAAAACTACACTTCTTTAAATTTATTTGCAACTATTCTTTTTGCAGCATATCGAGAACTAATTTTAAATATTGTAGATGCTCTTCCCTATTCCTTTTGTGCACTAGCATATCATCCAAATAAATAATAACAATTTTCCCTATAAAATCTTTTAAAAATGTGTTCATTAACGTCATCAATGTGTTGGGTGCATTGGACATACCAAAGGGAATCACGAGCCACTCATACAACCCATTATTTGTCTTAAACTCGATCTCTCTCTCTCTCTCTCTCTCTCTCTCTCTCTCTCTCTCTCTCTCTCTCATACAAATTTGATGCTATCCAGTTTTTAAATAATTTTTTGAAAAAAAGAATGATTCACCTAAACAATCAATTAAATCATGAATTTTTGGGAGCGGAAATCAATACCTGATGGTAGTTTTATTAATTTCCCTAGAATTTGTACACATTATCCAACCTCCTTCCTTTTTGGGACTCCATATTGTCAGCACAACACAAGGACACAAGATTTCTTTTATTAGACACTTTTCCAATAATTCCTGAACTTGTGTTTTTACTTCTTCATTTTCTTGTTGTGTCATTCTATAAAAAGATTTATTTGGTAGAATAGATCCTAAAATTAAATAAATGTGATGGCTAATACTTATAACACAACATAATCTACTTGGTAACACATCCACAATAATATCGGTAAATTGAGCTAACATATTTCTAATTTCATCTAACAAATCATTTAAATTGATTCTGGTAAGAATTACTTGTTGTTTCCGAACTAAAGCAAAGTGAATTTATTCTTTCTTGGCTTCTTGCAACAACTGCTTTCCACTCATAAGCAATATGTTGGGACTTACTTCGTCTTTAATTTATTCATCCAGTAAAGGTAACAACACATGATTTTCCCCATCCTTTTCAAAAGTATATTTATTCCTTCCCCCATCATGTATGGCCTTCCTATCATATTTCCACGATCTCCCAAATAACACATGGAAAATATCTATCAGAATTATATCACAAACAACTTCATTTTTATATTTTCCACTATTAAAATCTACTTTACACTGCTTCTTAACCAATAATTGGTGTCCCTTTCGTAGTCATGATACTTTATAAGGATGAGGATGTGTGACTCTTTGTAAATTTAACTTCTCTACCATTTCCACAAAACCAAATTATTAGTAATTCCATTATCAATAAAAAAATTGCAACACTCACCCTTTGAATACACATTGTTTCAAATAAACTATTTCTTTGAGTTGGTTCCCTGGTCTCCTTTTGAACTTTGATCAACACTCTTTTCATTAACAATGATTCTCCCACTTCAGGAACCTCTTCAATAATAGTTGGATCCTAAATTCATTCGGTTGCTTTAGTGACATGCATACATGTTTGACATGCATTCTTAGGAAAATCCCATCACATATGCCCAAGTTTCCCACATCTGAAACATCTATGATGGTAGTCTCTTCCATGACCTCTACCTCTAGATACTAACCTCGTCCATCTCGAACCACCTCCTCTTAGTGATTGCCTATTGGAAATTCCTTCATCTTCCTTTTTTGCAAACTAAATTATTCCTCTTCCAATTTGTTGTCCTATGCCTCTTGTAGGAATCCTTCCTTGACTTCTCTAATAGAAAACTTCTCTTAAGCTTTTAAGGGGTCCTAATATGTAACTTCAATAGTATTTAAAAACAATAAATTTATTTAGCTTGAATATCAAATATAAAACCATTAATATGTCTAGTAACATTCTCAGCATCATCTTATACACGACCAACTCTAATTTTCAATTTATAAAAGTTCTCTATATATTCTTTAACTGACAAAAAATTATTCTTAAGATTTTATATATGTCTAAAAGTATTAATCTAATATTCTTTCGTTAAAAATTTACCTTTGATTTTTTCCACCACTATGTCCTAGTCTTTAATTTTAGCTTTTCCTTTCCCTTTCCGCTTAGCTTGCACTTCATCCCACCAGAGTGAAACACGACCTTTCAATATTGTTACTGCATACTTAACTCACTTATCAGCTTCATCATATTCATAATCAAAATATTTAGCAAGGGTATGTATCCAATCCATTAATTCATCAACACTTAAATTACCTTCATATCGCAGAATCTCCATCTTTGGCCTGGAATTTATTTTAGAAAATATCTTCATGATCCTTACCTCACTAACATCTCTCGTACCAGTTTCTCTCTTCTATGTAGTCTCCATAGTTGCTACTTTCTCTCGAAGCGTTCTCATTTGGACTTGCAAAGAACCATGTTCTATAAGCCTACCTCGACCTTCTCCTCAAGATACTCCTTGATGATCTACTATTCTTCTTTTTAATTGAAATAAACATGCTTTGATAACACAAATGATGTTGATCTATTCCTTCCCAATGTCCAACTTGATTGTTTGCTTCCAAAAATCACAATTATACACAATCTCTTTTTTCAAATAAATCAAGAAAATATTTAGAAATGCACTTTTTATTAATTACATGAAAAAACAACCAACCTATTCTACAAATTTACATGGTTGGGTCATAACTCTATGAAAAGTAAATATTTTTAATATAACTCCCAATTGGGTTCAGTGCTAACTAATCCACAAATAGTTGAGGGTGGGGCTTTTGTGCAAGGCTAGTTGTCGGGCTTGGTGAATAGAGTTAGATGTTGTAGAAGGGTTCTAACTACAGTTTGGGGTTGAATTCTTTGACTACAATACAAATAAGTCGAAGTAGGACATATTATGTGACTAAATGATTGAATGGGTCCTTCCAGGCCACGGTTGGCTTTCACTATGTATTCAACAACTATACCACTTATCTAACTACCAACTTTGACCTGTCTCAAACAATGTGCCCTTACTTGAAAAATAAAGAAATCCCCCTTTAAAATTATAACTCTTCCTTAATATGCTTTAGACTTAATTCAATGCAACACCAAATATACTATAGGTAATGCAATGGTTGCCATTGACCTAAATTAACCCAATGAAAATTTAGAGCATAATGACTCTCTTTCACTTGGGATTGAAGCTTGAACAAGGATTTAAAGAAAAATTTTATAATTCATAAATGTGGAAACAAGACTAAATTAAGAAAGGAGCGCCTAATGATCTAATCAAAGGCCAAGTATCTATATTTTTAATTATTTGTTTCTTCATGTAATCATAGAATACTACACTAATTCACATTTTTGACACAAAACTATTCGAATTATCTAAACCTCTTTCTGAGCCACAAAATCTACTTTTAATACAACATAAAAATCATTTCAAATCCAGTAATTGTGGATCTAATTCCTAAATCTAGAAAATATCCTTATAATAAAATGGTTGCAGTATTTGTCGAAATTAGCTAGAACAATTTCTTATTCTATACAAATACATAATAACTCTAACTAAATACTAATTCTCCTAATTATTTAAAACAATTAAAATAAATTCAGGAAACCCACTTCACAGTCAAAATGAATTTCCTGATAGTGATTCTCTTGTATCAAATCAATTCACTATGAAGTGACTTTTACACTCGCTAGTAGAGGTAGGGACTGTTTATTTTAATAGCCATTGTTGACTAGACATGATTGAAAGTTCCTACTTAAAGTTAAAATAATTTCATGTATCTGGAAATTCTTTTTTGTTCTTTCTCCACACATGCATTCTCTCTGCACACCTATTCTTGCACATACCACTTATTCCACACATCCTTTACTTTGCACACATCCCTAGATCCAAACACCTATCGTTTTTCATAATGAATGTGTAAAAGTTTAGAATGGAAAAATATTTTAAATATTGCAACAAATTTTAATTTCCCAATTATTTGTGCAGTTTTTATTTCAAATTTGATGCTTAAAGTTAAAATAATTTCATGTGTGTGAGAAAAATTTTATGTTCCTTCTTCGCACACACATCCCCTCTACACACTTATTCTCCCACACATACCCCCTATTACACACATAATTTCCTCCACACACATAATTGGATCCGTACACTTGTTATTCCACATAGCTGAATGTGTAAAATTTTAAAATGAAAAAGAATGTTAACCATTGCAACAACTTTTGATTAATATGTAGTGTTGTGTGGGATGGAGGTATGTGGGGGGGAATTTCTGTGGAGGTGCAGAACAAGGAATGCATGTGGAACATTGCAAAATAAATTTTGTGTTATGTTGATGGTGTTGGATACTACCAACACATAGGGGTATCCTCGATGTGAAGTCTCAATTATAACTCACACCATTTGGAGTAGGAGCCCCATTCAAAGTATCAACCCAACCACCATAACATAAAGTATCACCTTGATTTCAACGGATAACATAAGAGATTGTTTATGTAGACCTTGAACAAGAAATTTTACATTGCGAAACACTAATGGCAATGTGTAAAAGGAGACCTTCACAAGCGGGAGACAAGAGTCAGTGTCTCAAAGGAAGTAATAGTACTAACCTAAGAGAGACACACAAGAGAATGAAAATATTAATAGAAAATTAGTTGACATAACGATAGTTAAAGTGAATGCAACATACATTCAAGAATATGAGTATTAAAGCCACTGAAATAGTTCAATTTATCTAGTACATATGAACACAACATATACCATAAAAATCCCAAGAATATTCCTAAAACATTCACGATACATGCATGAAAATGTGTTGGTTCATTAAGTTTCAATTAGGTGAAAGATCCAAGTACACAGTTACAATGATAAGGAACTAGTTCTAGTAGTGGAACATTAAGTCACTTCTTGCTTCTCCAAAGAATATTTTTCTTTCCTATTCCAAGTAGAGAATGACTAGCTCCCCAAAGCTTAAGCCTCCAAAATTCCCTTACTTGAGTTATGAGGTTACTTTTATAACAAGATAAATGAGCTTTCATCTCCTCTTGACTCTTGGTTTACCCTCATGAATCTTGGACTTCTAATATGTCCTTTGAACTTCTAAATGACCTTTTGACCTCTCCATGTGACTTTTCATATTCGACATATGACCCTTGGACTTCCACACATTACATTTTGTCCTTTTCCTTGAATATACATCATTACATTCCACACAATGATCTGGCATGACACATTCACACACATTGGATGTTATGATTACACTTGTACAAGTTACGACTTGAAAATGTTGGAATTGTCTTCATGATGAGGTGGAAATGCAAAGATGTCTTCCTTACTTCTTCATCTTGAATTCTGGATGATAAATCTTATCTATACATCATTTTAATAAAATATCCATTTTTTCCTTCATTTCAACCCTCCAAAGGGTCTTGGATAAATATTGGAATCCTTTGAATCATCATGTAATTTATTCTTTCTATCTTGGTCCTTGATTTGCTTCATGTCTCCTTGGTAAATCTCTTTGGTGCTTCTTCTATGCAGGTGTTTCTTTATGCTTTCACCTTGACATCTTCTTTAAGAATACTCTTCTCAAGCTTGGAAAGTACTCTTGCTAATGAAAATCATTCATGGAAAAATGAAATCAGTATTGGAAACATCCATTATAGCACTACCTAGATCATGGAATGATCAACTCATGATAGGACTGTGAGAGGGTTAAAAGAAGGAGGCTTGATGGGAAAAGAATAATTCAACTATTCAACCATTGAGAGGAGGACTCCTTCAGCCTTCCATATTACAGCATGTGCTCAATATAAAGGGTCTAAGAAAGGATTGAGCATAAAGCACATAGGGGAATATTGAACGATGAAGGCTTTGTGCTTTGTAACTATGCCATGCACCCAAAGGGAGGAGGGAATGATGAAGGCTTCATGCTTTGTGACTGCACCATGTGCCCTAAGGGAAAAGTTAAGGATGAAAGCTTCGTGACTACGCCATGAGCCCTAAAGCAAGAGGGAAGGATGAAGGCTTTGTGACTACACCATGAGCCCTAAAGGAAGAGGGAAGAATGAAGGCTTCATGCTTCATGACTGCATCATTTTCCTTGAAGGAAGAGGGAATGATCAATGCATCATGCTTCGTGGCTGCGCCATGCACTCTAAGGGAGGAGGGAATGATGAAGGTTTTTTGCTTCATGGCTGCACTATGTAATTTTAAGGAGATAAAGTATCCTTCATTTTCTAAAGTGCACTTCATTTTTCTGAAGTGTAGCTTCTTTCTCTGAAGTCTGCTTCGCTGTTCTCAAGCAAGCTTCATTGTTCTGAAGTGTACCTTTGAAGGGAGAGAAGGTCCTCGTTCTTCCGAAGTGCGCATTTTTGTTCTGAAGTGCACCTTGTGGTTCTGAAGTTGTTATAGACATATTTGGGCACTGTAACCCCAACCACATATGTCCATAAACCAAGGGCTTCTAAGTCCCTAAAAGTGTTGTTTCATGCCCTAAAGGAACAAGGTCAATTGATTACATCATCTCCTAGAAGTTCTCCACAGAAAACTACTCAGAACTAGTCAAAGCTGAACCATACAGATTGCTCAGTGCTAAGGTTGCGATGCATCTCACCTACTCAGTGAAAAAAGTGCGATGCATATTGTAAAGCCCTTCTATAGGGTCCGATGGGCGAGAGGAGACAAATGGTAGAGATAGTTTGCAAGGTGGATGATCATGGAATCTTCGAGAAACTTCTCATGTGACACTTGCCTCTCTGAATTCACCCAGGGATGAGTAAGAGATCATCAATCTCCAAGTGGAATTAATAACTATCAGAGAGAAGACACTAATCAAAATCCCAGAAGCTGACTCACCCCACTGCAATCATCTATATATGGATCCCTCATCCTAGAGATCCAGAGGGTGGAATTTCGCATCTTGTAAGGAAGTGTTGTTAGTTTCTTGGTGAAACATCATAGTGTTGGGTGATCTAAGCTTTTCATGAGGTGAGGAAGGGCTTTCATGCTGGGAGGATGACGTTGGGTCAGATCAATGGGTCGTAATCTTCTCTTCTAATATTTATATCAATAAAGTTATTCACGTTTTCCTCCACATTCTTGTATGTTTGATTATATATGCATTTGTGTGGTCAATATATATCTCGTCTTATACTGTTTATGATTGTAGATCTCTACACTTTGAAGGTATTATGCTGCTTTGACTTTACAGGTACTCTTTGAAGCAGAGTAATCAAGGAACGAGTGGCAAAAGATCCGTCAAAGGGGATAAGGAACAAGCAAGGTACCAAGCGAAAGATTGAGGTTGGTATTGTTTGCTCCTCTCCTATCTACTTCTCGTAAAGGAAAATGAAAGTAACTTTAATTTGTTTGTTTCTAAGATAGCTACGCATCTTAGTGGGACTAGGAGCGCTGCATAGAAACTAGATTTCCTGATAACAAAATGGAGACTCCGCTGGGGAATGACTAGCTTGTTTGCTTGTCTATATTTGTTTGCTTTATAAACTTACAGATGGAGCTTGAGGTTAAGCCAGATAGCCTTCGAACTGCATTTTCTATGCAAGTGAAAAGTAGATCAATGCTACTTCAGTCTATCTCTGGGTTTTGTTTATAAACTGAACAATCGATTTGCAAACATCCTAATTTCCATGGTGGTTGCTCAAGTAGCCTCATTAGATCAGCCCCTGTGATTTACATTTGTTGACTACCATTAGCTAGGCCTAAATACCTTAACTGAGTTGCAAACTATCTCCAAGAACCAAGTTGAAGTCTTGTCCCTGGACCATCGCACCTTCTGCTCTTGGGAATCTGGATGCATCGCACCTCCCGTGTGTAGTAGGTGAGATGCATCGCTATTTCCCTCTGTTACAGGTGCGATGATCAGATAAGGCTTTTTTTGCTTCCAAATTTTGGTTTTTGTTGACTCTCTTCAACTTTATTTAGGAGTTTTTCTGTCTGTGATTAGTATACCACTATGGAAACTACCTTCCTTTGCATGATTTAGCCTCCATTGTACAAAGAACTTTATATGTTAAAATGTATTGTTTGCCATTTACAGTTATCCTTTACAAAGATGTGGCATAATCAAATTGTCATCTTTTGATTTGGAAGTGTCGCAAGTGTCATTTTCAGTCAAAGAAAAGAATCCTACTATTCTTGATTGTCGATTACTCTGTCACTCTTGTGTTTTATTTGAATTAATAGTTTTTCAAGTGTCGAAAGCAGTTTTCAATTCAAAATCGCAATGTGTTGTCATTATCATCCTTTCGTCTTTTGAAGAGAAAATCATTAGTACTGTCGCTTGAAATGATTCAGATTTGTACTTAGCATTATTTTTGTCATTCACACATTATGAAACTGAAAACAAATACATGCATGTGCATTTGCATTTAGACTGCTTGTTGATTTTGATTTAGGACACTAAATCTAGTGTGTGCTCTCTCCTCTATGTTGAAAGAATCCTGCTTCTCTTTCCTTAGTAGCTAGGATTTTCATTGCAAAAAGAAGATTAAACGATTGTTTATCATCTTAGATTGCATTTTAGGAATTGTATATATACATCACATGGTGAACCTGAAAAAAAAAATCTTAAGAAAGATAAACTGTAAAATAAATTCAGTGAACATAAAAACGCTTTGGAACCTAATGCACAACATTTAGAGGTCTAGACCAGAGACGTATTTTGGTGTCGTAAAGCCTGGTAATTATCACTTTCATTGTAAGTTGGGTGATTCCTACTCTTTGAGACGACAAGTTCCAGTACGAACTGGTGCTCCCATGTACCGTTGAGTATATATTGGGAGACCAGAATAGGCTATATCCTTTATCCTTAGGAAGCTGTGTCTGCCACCCTATCGATTGCAATGCACTGAACACAACATTCGGGAAGATTGATTGTCATACCATAAAAAGTATTCTACAGTTTTGCAATTGGTTTGGTAATCCCTCTGTCTAGATTTCTAGAGTAGTCTCTTTTGTTCCTTTTCAGACTCCTTAAAGGAAAAGGTCCATCTGAGCACTTGTCACTTCAGGCTTATTAAAAATCGAAGGCGACTAGAGTCAAGTTTAGCTTTTTCTCAGCTCTTCAAAATTGAAAAGGGAAGTTGTGTCAAAGCGTCTAAAATTTATTTTAATTGGACTAAATTCATTGTTCCCTTGTTGATATTAGGTTCGGAAAAATGGAGTCCACCAACCAAGGATTTCCCCTTTGGGGAAATCCTAGTCCTTTCTCCTCTTGGGGAGGTGTTGGTGCACCTCATATGGCCACATTGTCCCTCCCAAGACTGACAATCAGCTTGCCAATATGGCTCTTTTCGACCTCTGTCGTTCAAATCGACATGATTCCTGAGCAATCAAGTCAGCAACTAGATGATACTAGAGTTACCCCCCAACCTTCTGCTTTGCTTGTTTCTCTCTCCCCTCCTTCCTCTTCGCTTGGTAAATCTGGTAAAGCTAAAGACCAAGTAACTGAGAAGAAGAAGAAAGGGAAGGAGAAAGAGAAGAAGAAGGAGCCAAAGGAGAAAAGGGGCAACCATGCATAGTCTAGCAAAAATCCACACACTGCATCGTCCAAGCCTAAGTCTCCATGTTTCATTTGCAAGGGAGACCACTATCATCGAGATTGTCCTTGCATCCCTCAGATCTTAAGGGACTGGTCTCCTCATTTGCACAATCCGGTGTCATCAGCCTCTGACGATCATGTTGAGAGTACAACGTCAACTAGTGAAAACGAAGTCTTTGGGCATAAAGGAAAATGTCAATTTCGTTGAAGGCAATCATGTCGTCTACTGTTGTCCCTTCCTGGATGGAGCTAAAAGAGTCTTGGATAACCGTCCTGCTTCACCGCTACGGCTTCCTCCTAGGTATAAGAAGCTCTTGTCGAGTCCATCGCTAGTTGAAAATCTAACTGACACAACTTTGTGGTCGGTCAAAGCATCTATCATTGAAGATAAACCCCCTGAATCCACACCAGATGAAAGTCAGAAGGTCAAGGTGGGAGTCGACCCGGTCTTGTCTTCAGAAGGTCCATCTTCAGATGATACAGTCACCGAAGAGAATGAGAATGACACCGTTCAAATTCTTTTCGTAAGCACAGACTCCGATGAACATGGGTGCAATCTACCCATTCCCTTACCGCATGAAGGAAGTTCATCAGGGTCATATCCGACCGTTTATTCGGTCCCACCTCTAACAACCTAGTCATTTCCTTCAATTGGAATCTACTAGGCAAACCTCGTTTACCATCTAATGTACCATTTCGAATCATTGTACAAGCTTACAAAATGGTCATGGTTGGTACCACCATAGATGAAGGGGCTTCTGTGAGTATCCTTTCCTCAACTGCTTGGAAAGCGCTTGGTTCGCCATCACTTCTGCCTGGGATGCGAAATCTAACAGGCTTCGACAAAGGAACCAGTCGACTGTTAGGGATCCTTCCAAGTTTTCCTATAACTTTGAGAGGGAAAACCATGTATCTAAATGTAATGGTAGTCCAAGGACCTTTAGATTATAATCTTCTCCTTGGTTGTGACTATATTTATAGCATGGGAGCCATTGTCACCACTCTTTCGAGTAATGTGTTTTCCACATGAAGGCCGAGTGGTCCAGCTCATAGACCAACTTTCATTCCCCGACTCACACATAGCTAATAGTCAAATCCCATCCCTAACTTGTCTTTTCACGCAAGGAATGTATCATCAATCTCTAGTCCGTCCACCTGAAGAGCACGAGTAATTCGGTGGCCATGACTCAAACCCAAGGGGCATGCACCCTGGTATGGTTCGGTAGGGAAACTTTGGGTATAGGGTAGGTTTCCACGAAGGATATATGACTAGTCTGACACCCATCCATTTAGGAAAATGGGATTAGATCGGAATAAGATTCCCTCGTCAAGGTCAGGTGGTTGAAGCTATAATCACCTTTGTAGAAATGGACTAAGCCGAGAAGAATTTATGTCTTCTATGCGGATGTAAACTATCTTGCAAATGCGAGAACTTCTATATGGTAGCCTGGAAACTATATTTCACTATACCTGGGGGCATGGAAACCTTTTTGCATGCAAGAGAAGAGCGACCATTTATTTTCTTAGTTTGTAGATTCTCAACCCTTTAAACTCATAGGATTGGTCGTTCCTAACTTACATAATGAAAGGATACGGAGCAAAGCTTTGAATGGTGCAAGCTCCACAAAAATGGAATCTATTGATGAGACATCCTTATTATGCAACTGGCACGAGAAGTTTTTATGCAAGTTCAAGCTCATTAAAATTAAACCGAAGCAATGAACAAATGTTCCCGCAGAGTTTAAGCTCATCAAAAAATGAACCAACCTCTGGTAAATAACCATTGCGAATGCATTATCATCAGCTTTTGAGCCCTGGTCGTGTTCTTACCATCACCTCCACTATGTTTTAGCCGATCATACACCTCCATTTGATTGTTTACCCTTTTGAGGAGTAGCTATGTCGATTGATTCTATTAGCCATCCTTGTGACACTGCCGTGATTGGAAAATTCCAAACCTTACCTGGAATTAGCAGCTACCAGAAAATATCACTTATTCCTCAAAAATGAGTCTCCTTTAAGCTCTATTCATCTGACTCGTAAAATATGAAAATATTGTCAAGCAATTGGCCTCTCTAGCTCGTTAAAGCTATCAGAAGTGCTATCCCTCCTCTAGATTTTAATCTTTTTTGACCTAAGGGATTATTACACAAAAAGATCGAGTGCTTGTTTTGTTCGGCTCATTAAAACTATCGAAAATTCATCCCTTTTGTATTTTATTTTATAGTTTTTCGGACTTAAGGGATTATATGACGAAAAAGGATTACTGGAGTTTCCTTTCTGTCCCTTTTCAGACTCTCTAAAACTGAAAAAGGACCGAGTTGTCTTTGTCATTAAACTCATTAAAACCAATAGCGACAAACTTGTTCATAGAGACGAGAATGAGTTTCACTGTCTCTAGGCTCGTTAAAACATAGCGACGGGTTTTCCCGAAGGGAAAATTATAGAACAAGCATATGTTATCCTCCTCAAGCTTGATAAAAATAAAGAGGTACTGGTCAGCGATGACTGGGGAAAAATTGGGAAGAAAACTTGAAGAAACTTTATTGGTAGCAAAGTCACTCTTGAACATGACACTTTCATCCATCACCATGATTGGGTCGGGTTGGGTTATTCCGTTCACCGGCCATATTACCATTGGTCCATTGTACCATACATCTTTGGGGTTAACACTACCAATCCATTTTAGTTTCGCCAATATGTTCAAGAGAAGTCTCTCAGAGAATTCACCAACCAATCTTGTCTCTCATCCTCTGCAATACATTCATGCTTCATTCTTTCGTGACCACTACCCTGAACCTTGTATCATCAGATTGTTTTCACCTCTGCAAAGTCATTTGCTTCGTTCTGTGTCGTAGATGTGGGATCCATTAAGGCCCTCCTACGATGGGTCACTTCTTGTTGACATCAGCTCATTATCCAAGAATTCGACCTAGGGACAACCCTTTCAGTACATTGAAGCTTGTATGCCTCAATGGAAAGTTTCTCGCTTCCGGCGAGAGGTTTACATCAATGTCCTTTGACCGAGATATTTTGTGTGGTGTTCGACGCCAAGTCCCATTTTCACACCACGTGAATTGTACTGTAGTGCCTTGAGGGTCATCATCATTATCGGTGATTCCTCTCGCGCCTGTTAACAAATTACATCATTGGTTGGTAATCAAGCGATTTCCTTCCATGTTTGACTCTAGAACATTTTTCACATGGATCGACTTGTACTTCGCGTGAAGATTCAACGAGTTTGAAGACCCCGGATCTAGTTTCATCCATCCGGGCTATGATATATTCAGGAAAATAAAGACATCAAATGTACATCATTGCTACACAGATGATCATCCAAATCAAAGGATGATGGCTCTATCAGAATCATCAGTCTGCTACACAGATGGTTGTCTGTCCTATGTACATGGAAATGAATTTATAAAGCTAAGCATGGGAATGCCCACCTCAGTTAGAGCATGAAAATGCTATGAAGATAATGTATTGTATTGTATCTTATTATAGGTCACCTTCCAGTTCAAAAAACCTCGGATCCTCATGATAAATCATTTCACCCGACATCAAAAGATTTTCGACGTCATGCTTTAGGGGGCAACTATTATAGACATATTTGGGCACTGCAACCCCAATCACATATGTCCATAAACCAAGGACTTATGAGTCCTTAAAAGTGTTGTTTCATGCCCTAAAGTAACAAGGTTAGCTGATTACACCTGGAAGTTCTCCACAGAAAACTGCTCAGAACTGGACAAAGCTTAACCATACAGATTTCTCAGTGCTAAGGGTGTGATGCATCTCACCTGCTCAATGCAAAAAGTGTGATGCATACTGGAAAGCCCTTCTATAGGGTGCAAAGGGCGAGAGTAGATAAATGGCGGAGACAATTTGCAAGGTGGGTGATCATGGAATCTTCCAGAAACTTCTCCTGTGACACTTGCCTCTCTGAATTCACCCAAAGATGAGTAAGAAATCATCAATCTCCAAGTGGAATCAGGAACCATCAGAGAGAAGAAACTAATCAAAATCTCAGAAGTTGACTCACCCCCTGCAATCATCTATATATGGATCCATCATCCCAGAGATCTAGAGGCTAGAATTTTGCATCTTTTAAGGAAGTGTTGTTAGTTTCTTGGTGGAACATCATAGTGTTGGGTGATATAAACTTTTGATGAGGTGAATAAGGGCTTTCATGCTGGGAGGATGACGCTGGGTCAGATCAATGGGTTGTAATCCTCTCTTCTAATCTTTATATCAATAAATTTATTCAAGCTTCCCTCCACATTCTTGTATGTTTGATGATATACGCATTTGTGTGGTCAATATATATCTGGTCCTATATTGTTTATGACTATAGATCTTTGCACTTTGAAGGTATTTTCCTACTTTGACTTTACAGGTACTCTTTGAAGAAGAGTAATCAAGGAAGGAGCGGCAAGAGATCTGTCAAAGGGGAGAAGGAAAAAGCAAGGAACCAAGTGAAAGATTGAGGTTGGTATTCTTTGCTCCTCTCCTATCTACTTCTCGTAAAGGAAAACGAAAGTAACTTTAATCTGTTTGTTTATGAGATAACTACTTAGCTTAGTGGGACTAGCAGCTTTGCATAGACACTAGATTTCCCAATAACAGAGGTGCACTTCATTGTTCCAAATTGCACTTCATTTTTTCGATGTGAACTTCATTGTTCCAAAGTGCACTCAAAATATGAAGGGCACAATTCTCTCCAACAGTAGTTTCGTGTTCATCTCAAATGTGATTTTCACTAAGGGAGGTAGAAAAAGGTAAATTCCCTTATCCTAATAAGTACTATTGCAATGTGAGAGGGAGGAGACCTTAGAAAACACTTAGTGTACAACTATGGGATGAAAAGATATGTCAGTGAGGCTCATAGATAAATTGCGCTCATCACCTGGTGAGAGGGCTAATGCCTTTAGAACTTGCACTGAGTAGGAGGAAAGCATGAAGATGACACTTGCAAAATGCGAAAAACCTTGAAAATGACACATTCTAGGCCAAATATAACCTAAAAACTCAACTTCTTAAAGTGAAATCAAGTCAAAATGAAAGTCACAAATGTGAAAGAAACACTTGTGGAAGTGAAGGTGCGCCAAAAGTGACAGCTAGGAAAAATGACTAAAATAGAAGTACAAATGAAACGAAAGTGAGGGAGACTATTAATAAACATGTGGACTTACTGTTGACATGAGTTGAACATCGCACATGGATTGCCTTGGTGGACAGTGCAATTCTTATTTAGGATTGCATAAAGAAAGTGTGCTCATAAGTTTAATCGAGATTATGCATGTGTGAACAAGTTACTTTGACAAGTAAACATATCACAAAACATCAATTGATCATGGAATGATAGATTGTGAGATCCTTAGCAGGGTCCAAAATTCAAGTGTAAGAAAAATTTTGGATGTTGTTGATCATAGCGTCAACATGTTCCTTACTCCACACACACATTTTCTGCCACAACACTTATTCCATACATGCATTAAAAAGAAACTTCTTGTGGATATCTTAATGGGCCTTTTGGAAAAGGAACTATTTATTGAAAAATTGTGAGGAAAACTAGTGGTTGAATTACACTTAACCAAAAGAGGATTATGCACCTTGTACCAGGTCCCATGTACCTCACATGCTATTTTTGAAGTTAGAAAGATATCTAAGGAGAATTTTAATTTTCTATCACATACAGAAATTAGAATGTTTCACTAAGTAGTGGCTTCTGAAATCCAATTTTTCACATACACACATGTCATTTGCACACCCATTTTTCTGCACATACCCCCTATTTTGCACATCCTTTACTCTTCACACATCATCGATTCCATACAAAAATTATTCCACATAGTGGAATGTGTAAAAGTTTAAAATAAAAAAATATCTTTATTGTTGCAACAAATTTTGGTTTCCCAATTATTTTTTTAGTTTTTTTTTTATTATTTTAAAGTATCTACTTAAATTTAAAATAACTTCATGTGTGGAGAAAAACATTTATGTTCTTTCTCCCCACATGTATTCCATTTGCACACCCATTCTCCTGCACATTATCCCATATCCCGAACATCGTTTAATTTCCACACATCATAATATCCATACACCTGTTGTTCCACATATTTTCATGTGTAAATGTTTGAAATGAAAAAATATGTTAACCATTACAACAACATTTAATTTCCTAATTTTTCATGTACTCTTTTATTTTTTATTTTTTCTTAAAGTTAAAATAATTTCATGTGTGTGAAAAGGTTTAAGTTATTTTTCCATGCACACATTCCTTCTATAGAATCATTCTATCGCACATACCTTCTTTTTCGCACATCCTTTACTTTTCACACATCCTAAAATCCATACACTTATTGTTGTAGATAGCTAAATCTGTGAAATTTTAAAATGGAAATAAAGTTTCTACTTAAAGGTAAATTAATTTCATATGTAGGGAAAAAAATTTCATATGTGTAGATGATCCCCCCACCCCCACCACGCCCCTACCCTCCCCCCTCATCCCTAGCTTATGTAAAGACCTCGGTAGAGGACTAAATGTGTTATGCTAACAACATCACTTTCAATGCCATGCTAATAATTGTACTGTCAGAGCAATCACTGACATAATGACCATTTAGAATTTTTTTTTTTTTTTCCATTTTAAAATTATATGTCAAGAATTGACAAATACCAAAATTAAATCAGCCTCTAGCAGGGGAATTATTTCACATCAAGGGTTGTTTATCCAACGGAAAATTAGAAATAATATTTTAGAAGTTATTAAACTATTTTTTAATTTACAGGAAAATGCAAATATTCAAAATTTTTTGAAAAATTTGGTTAAATTAAAAAAATATATCTGTAGTCAACAAACTATTGACAGTGAGGCGATTATTATAGTCCCTAGCAGAGGCAAGGACTAATAATGTGTTACAATATTCATTATAAAATAATGTAAGTAATACTTACTATGATACTATAATGAATGAATTTAAATAAAATAATGAAAGTTTCTATTAGTCATCAGTAGAATTAAAAGAAAAAATAATCAAAATAACAATTTTCTCATAAGGAAAATTGATGTGGTAAAAACATGAATAATAATAATAATAATAAAATAAAAATAGTAATAAAGAAAAATATGAAATTTATGGGATCAAAATGTCTAGTTCTCATACGTAATCTCAAGTTATTTGCCACAATTGTAATAATTGCTTTGAATATGCAATGTTATATTTATATTTCCTCTTTGATATTTCCATATTATCCTAAGCACACCAATTTCTTAGATCCATTAGTTAGATTCACAGTAAAAAAATTAAAATCAATGGGTCCTCTCGACCCATTAGTCTCTCTAGGGGCTCCACTTTGAAGAAAACCTGGGTATTTTATGTCTTTGTAATATCCCATCAAAGGGTTTTACCTTCACCATCTACACACACACACACACACACACATGATACACACAACACAGAAACATAATCCATAATTAAAAGTAGTATGTATAATGCATATATTGCTAATTACAACTATTATGGTTGATGGCATGCCAAAGGGTCACAAGGACCATGCAATCAAATAATCTATTTAGTAAACCAACATTTTACAACTTAAATACTTAAACACAAAAATACATGTAGCTTGTCACTTGCAAATGTCTAAGGCCAAGCCAGGTTTTCTCCAACGCCTAATAGGAATATCCAAGAAGTTGCCATGAGATAGTCTTCAATAATTAAGAGAGGAAATCACACCAATGGTCAATTTTATACCCAATCAATGAAGCCACCTTGACAAGTGTTTCCCTTTGAGCGTGTCCCAATATGGGCGATGATAGGAAACCTAAGTTGATTATGTTCTCAAGAATCTTAGCCAACTAATCAAGACAAAATTAACAAAATTTCAATCAATTCATCACATTCATGCATTT